>CM053789.1:687683797-687706297 GCA_028749045.1 Cupressus sempervirens | reverse complement strand
TGATAGAACGTGCCAATGAGACGGAGCCCTTGGCTAAAAGATACAACTCCATACACACTTAGCAACAAGCGCATCTTAGAATCGAACACCAAATGTGCAGTGTGTTGCAAGCCGTGCAGACACCTACATATAAGGGTATATCCATCAAAACAAAGCAACAAGTACTTCCCACCAGCTCTGCCATTGCGATTATCGAATGGGATAATACTCACCACCACAGATTAATGACCATCATTACCATCTCGGAATAGATACAAGCACATCAAGCTTCATCCGATCAACTAGATGAATTTCACCTTGAAGGGGCCCAATACAAAAGTTCCGGAGGTCATCTCCTAGAACTCTCAAGAACAAGGCCCATCTTACATGCAAGCTCTGCTACTGCACAAACATAGGTTGCAATTAAAGAGAAATTGCAAAGCCGTCACAATGGGCCGAGGCCAATGCTCCGACTAAGTCAATTTTCTCTTGCAATCACCATGCTTCCGTTCACAGAGAGATCTCCCCATTCACTTGTGACGTGACGCACAATCCAAGGGCTAGACGCGAGCTCGCCCTTGAAAGGCCACTTTCCAAGGCATCCCCCGATGACACATTGGAACGACAACCACTGTCAAACCATTTCCCAATGTTGTGCCAATTGAGTTGGCACAGAGCCGCTAGACGAGGGCTCCCATTTTAGATCGAGTTTTAAAATCACCAAGAAGACGCGGTGAGGGCTGGCAACCGCTGCCAAACCTTTTTCCAAAATTGTGACAGCTGAGTGACTAGAAAACATGCTTTAAAAATAGGCATGCAAAAAATTTTGCTAGAGCGCCAAGCACCCACCTCATGGCTAGAGACAAGGGCTCGCCATTAGATCAACTTTGAAATCGCTGAACAGACACGTTGTAAAATGGCAACTGCTGCCAAGTCTCTTCCGTAGTTACGTCAGTCGAGTGATCGAAGAAGGTGATCTAAGAGAGGGTCCAAGCATAGGCATTCGTTGGGGGATTCGGGTCGATGGCATAAATTTATGCAATACCCGACCAACACCAGATGGAGGTGCTAGACGAGGGCTCCCATTTTAGATCGAGTTTTAAAATCACCAAGTAGACGCGGTGAGGGCTGGCAAACGTTGCCAAACCTTTTTTTTTAAATTGCGACAGCTGAGTGACAAGAAAAAATGATCTAAAGGAGAGTCCAAGTATAGCACCCTCGAGGGTGGGCTTCATGCCCCTCTAATTGATTCAACGTCGACGTCCACCATTTCAAAATCCGACATATCCATCAACCCTAACAGCGGCGTTGAATCAATGAGGGGGGCACAGGAGAGGCTCACGGCAACCACCTCTCCCATTGTAGCCACGATAGGCATGAAAATTTTTTTTGCTAGAGCGCCAAGCACCCACCTCATGGCTAGAGACAAGAGCTCGCCATTAGATCAACTTTGAAATCGTAGAACAGACGCGGTGTAGAATGGCAACCGCTGCCAAGTCTCTTCCATAATTGCGTCGGTCGAGTGATCGAAAAAGTTGATGTAAGAGAGGGTCCAAGCATAGGGCATTTGTTGGGGTAATCACGTCGATGGAAAAAATTTATGCAATACCCGAGCAACACCGGACGGAGGTGCTAGACGAGGGCTCCCATTTTAGATCGAGTTTTAAAATCACAAAGAAGACACGGTGAGGGCTGGCAACCGCTTCCAAACCTTTTTTTGAAATTGCGCCATCTGAGTGACAAGAAAACATGATCTAAAGGAGAGTCCAGGAGTAGCACCCTCGAAGGTGGGCTTCATGCCCTTCTAATTGATTCAACGTCAGCGTCCACCGTTTCAAAATCCAACATATCCATCCGCCCTGACAACGGCATTGAATCAATGAGCTGGGCAAGGGAGAGGCTCGCGGCAACCACCTCTCCCATTGTAGCCACGATAGGCTCACAAAAAATTTTGCTAGAGCGCCAAGTACCCACCTCATGGCTATAGACAAGGGCTCGCCATTAGATCAACTTCGAAATCGCAGAACGAACGCGGTGTAGAATGGCAAGCACTGCCAAGTCTCTTTCGTAATTGCGTCGATCGAGTGATCGAAGAAGGTGATCTAAGAGAGGGTCCAAGCATGTAGGCATTCATTGGGGGATTCGTGCCGATGGCAAAAATTTTTGCAATACCCGAGCAACATCGGACGGAGGTGCTAGACGAGGGCTCCCATTTTAGATCGAGTTTTAAAAACACCAAGTAGACGCAGTGAGGGGCTGGCAATCGCTGCCAAACCTTTTTCTAAAATTGCGCCAGCTGAGTGACAAGAATACATGATCTAAAGGAGAGTCCAGGAATAGCACCCTCAAGGGTGGGCTTCATGCCCCTCTAATTGATTCAATGTTGACGTCCACCGTTTCAAAATCTGACATTTCCATCCACCCTGACAACGGCGTTGAATCAATGAGGGGGACACGGGAGAGGCTCGCGGTAGCCACCTCTCCCGTTGTAGCCGCGATAGGCACGCAAAAATTTTTTCTAGAGCGCCAAGCACCCACCTCATGGCTAGACACAAGGGCTCGCCATTAGATCAACTTTGAAATTGCTGAACAGACGTGATGTAGAATGGCAACCGCTGCCAAGTCTCTTCCGTAGTTGCGTTGGTCAAGTGATTGAAGAAGGTGATCTAAGAGAGGGTCCAAGCGTAGGCATTCATTGGGGGATTCGCGTCGATGGCATAAATTTATGCAATACCCGAGCAACATCAGACGGAGGTGCTAGATGAGGGCTCCCATTTTAGATCGAGTTTTAAAATCACCAAGTAGACGCGGTGAGGGATGGCAACCACTGCCAAACCTTTTTCCGAAATTGTGCCAGCTGAGTGAGAAGAAAACATGATCTAAAGGAGAGTCAAGGAATAGCACATCCGGGGTGGGCTTCATGCCCCTCTAATTGATTCAATGTCGGCGTCCACCGTTTCAAAATCTGACATATCCATCCGCCTTGACACCGGCGTTGAATCAATGAGGGGGGCACGGGAGAGGCTCTTGGCAACCACCTCTCCTATATAAGCTATTAGTGCGAGGCTCGCTCTGCATTAGAAATTAGTGAACACACCGACATCCGCCTTAAAAATCCAAATCCTTTAATATTCCTACCAAATAGCCATTCACGACCCAATTTTTTATGAGGTCGGCAGAGGAGCAAAAGATTGTCATCGGTTAGGAGATGTAAGTTCATGGAGCCGAGGGACTGAAATGGTCATCGAGCTCATCCGATCAACTGGATGAATTTCACCTTGAAGGGGCCCAATCGAAAAGTTCCGAAGGTCATCTCCTGGAACTCTCGAGAACAAGGCCCATCTTACATGCAAACTCTACTACTGCACAAACATAGGTTGCAATTAAAGAGAAATTGCGAGGCCATCACAATGGCCCGAGGCCAATGGCTCCGACTAAGTCAATTTTCTCTTGCAATCACCATGCCACCATTCACAGAGAGATCTCCCCATTCGCTTGTGACATGATGCACAATCCAAGGTCTAGACGTGAGCTCGCCCTTGAAAGAAAGAACACTTTCCAAGACATCTCCTGATGACACATTGGAACGTCAACCACTAACGAACCATTCCCAATGTTGTGCCGATCGAGTTAGCACAGAGGCGACCTTAGGGAGCTCCAGCGTAGCAATCGGGATGTGCTTTCGTGCCCATATCTCACAAAAACCAATGTTAGCTGTGGAAAAATTTGGAATCCAAGGGCTCGCATCCATCGATATCGTCGGCACTGGGTCTATATATTCAAAGGCCACAGAGAGGTTTCGATAAGAGAAGCTCCCCTGCTCACTCGCACAAACATCCCAAATTCTAAACACAAGCTCCCGCCCTTAGCATCGCTCTCCAGATCACCGCAATGACACATTGGAATGACAACCGCTGTCGAACAACTCCCAAAATTGTGGCAATGGAGTGAGAAAGAAGAGCAACTTTGGGGAGCTGCGCATAGCAAACAGGCTATGCTGCTGCTTCATTCCGCTCTTATATAGATCCAAAATCGTTGATTTTGTTTGGAATCCGAGGCTGCATTCATCCTTGCTCAAACAAGCAATGGCTCTTCTAATCGAATGGCCATGGGGAGCTTCCGATAACAAAGGCTCCCTTGTCACTCGTGATGCGCAGGCCAACTGCTAGACGATGGGTCACCCTTCAGATCGCTACCCAGGCAACCACCACAACGGCACCATTGGAATGATAACCGCTGCCGAACCATTCTGAAAATTTTGTGCCAAAGAAGTTGTTGCATAGAGAACGACTCTAGGGAGAGAGCCCTCGCATAGCAAAATCGGGATGGCTTCACGGCCCTCCCAATAGAAACGATGCTGGTGCCAATATTCCAAAAATTTGAATAACGTGTCTTTCGCGAACACAACCACTGATTTCCATAGGGGAGGGTCGCCGAGAACTTTTGTTATCAAAGCTCCCATTGTAGCCACCATAGGCACACAAAAAATTGCTAGAGCCCCAAGCACCCACCTCATGGCTAGACAAGGGCTCGCCATTAGTAGATTAACTTCGAAATCGCTGAACAGACACGCTGTGGAATGGCAACCGCTGCCAAGCCTCTTCCGTAATTGCGTCGGTCGATTGATTGAAAAATGTGATCTAAGAGAGAGTCCAAGGCTAGGGATTCGTTGGGGGATTCGCGCCGACAGCAAAAAATTATGCAATACCCGAGCCAGAGGTGCTAGACGAGGGCTCCCATTTTAGATCGAGTTTTAAAATCACCAAGTAGATGCGATGAGGGCTGGCAACCACTGCCAAACCTTTTTCCGAAATTGCACTAGCTGAGTGACAAGAAAACATGATCTAAAGGAGAGTCCAGGAATAGCACCCTCGAGGTTGGGCTTCATGCCCCTCTAATTGATTCAATGTCGCCGTCCACCGTTTCAAAATCTGACATATCGATCCGCCCTGACAGCAGCATTGAATCAATGAGGGGGGCACGGGAGAGGCTCGCTGCAACCACCTCTCCCATTGTAGTTGCGATAGGCAACGCAAAAAATTTTGCTAGAGCGCCAAGCACCCACCTCATGGCTAGAGACAAGGGCTCGCCATTAGATCAACTTTGAAATTGCTGAACAGACGCGCTGTAGAATGGCAACCGCTGCCAAGTCTCTTTCGTAGTTGCGTCGGTCGAGTGATCGAAGAAGGTGATCTAAGAGAGGGTCCAAGCGTAGGCATTCGTTGGGGGATTCGCGTCGATGGCATAATTTTATGCAATACCCGAGCAACATCAAACAGAGGTGCTAGACGAGGGCTCCCATTTTAGATCGAGTTTTAAAATCACCAAGTAGACTCGGTGAGGGATGGCAACCACTGCCAAAACTTTTTCCGAAATTGTGCCAACTGAGTGAGAAGAAAACATGATCTAAAGGAGAGTCGAGGAATAGCACATCCGGGGTGGGATTCATGCCCCTCTAATTGATTCAACGTCGGCGTCCACCGTTTCAAAATATGACATATCCATCTGCCCTGACAGCGGCGTTGAATCAATGAGGGGGGCACGGGAGAGGCTCGCGGCAACCACCTCTCCCGTTGTAGCCGCGATAGGCATGCAAAAAATTTTTCTAGAGCACCAAGCACCCACCTCATGGCTAGAGACAAGGGCTCGCCATTAGATCAACTTCAAAATCACTGAATAGACACGCTGTAGAATGGCAACTGCTGCCAAGTCTCTTCCATAGTTGCGTCGGTCGAGTGATCAAAGAAGGTGATCTAAGAGAGGGTCCAAGCATAGGCATTCGTTAGGGGATTCGCACTGATGGCATAAATTTATGCAATACCAGAGCAACACCGGACGGAGGTGCTAGACAAGGGCTCCCATTTTAGATCGAGTTTTAAAATCACCAAGTAGACGTGGTGAGGGCTGGCAACCGCTGTTAAACCTTTTTCCGAAATTGCGCCAGCTGAGTGGGAAGAAAACATGATCTAGAGGAGAGTCCAGGAATAGCACCCTCGAGGGTGGGCTTCATGCCCCTCTAATTGATTCAACGTCGGCGTCCACCATTTCAAAATCTAACATATCCATCCGCCCTGATAGCGGCGTTGAATCAATGAGGGGAGCACGAGACAGGCTCGCGGCAACCACCTCTCCCATTGTAGCCATGATAGGCACGCAAAAATTTTTGCTAGAGTGCCAAGCACTCGCCTCATGGCTAGAGACAAGGGCTCGCCATTAGATCAACTTCAAAATTGCTGAACAGACGCACTGTAGAATGGCAACTGCTGCCAAGTCTCTTCCGTCGTTGCGTCCGTCGAGTGATTGAAGAAGGTGATCTAAGAGAGGGTCCAAGCGTAGGCATTCGTTGGGGGATTCGCGCCAATGGCATAAATTTATGCAATAACCAAGCAACACCGGATGGAGGTGCTAGACGAGGTCTCCAACTAACCAAGTAGACGTGGTGAGGGCTGGCAACTGCTGCCAAACCTTTTTTTGAAATTGCGCCAGTTGAGTGACAAGAAAACATGATCTAAAGGAGAGTCCAGGAATAGCACCCTCGAGGGTGGGCTTCATGCCCCTCTAATTGATTCAACATCAGCGTCCACCATTTCAAAATCTGACATATCCATCCGCCCTGACAGTGGCGTTGAATCAACGAGGGGGGCACGGGAGAGGCTCGCGGCAACCACCTCTCCCGTTGTAGCCATGATAGGCATGCAAAAAATTTTGCTAGAGCACCAAGCACCCACCTCATGGCTAGACACAAGGGCTCGCCATTAGATCAACTTCGAAATCACTGAACAGACACACTGTAGAATGGCAACCGCTGCCAAGTCTCTTCCATAGTTGCGTCGGTCGAGTGATCGATGAAGGTGATCTAAGAGAGGGTCCAAGCATAGGCATTCGTTGGGGGATTCACACTGATGGAATAAATTTATGCAATACCCGAGCAACACCAGACGGAGGTTCTAGATAAGGGCTCCCATTTTAGATCGAGTTTTAAAATCACCAAGTAGACGTGGTGAGGGTTGGAAACCGCTGCCAAACCTTTTTTCGAAATTGCGCTAGCTGAGTGGCAAGAAAACATGATCTAAAGGAGAGTCCAGGAATAGCACCCTCAAGGGTGGGCTTCATGCCCCTCTAATTGATTCAACGTCAGCGTCCACCATTTCAAAATCTGACATATCCATCCGCCCTGACAGCAGCGTTGAATCAATGAGGGAAGCACGAGAGAGGCTCGCGGCAACCACCTCTCCCGTTGTAGCCATGATAGGCACGCAACAAATTTTGCTAGAGTGCCAAGCACCCACCTCATGGCTAGAGACAAGGGCTCACCATTAGATCAACTTCAAAATCGTTGAACAGACGCGCTGTAGAATGGCAACCGCTACCAAGTCTCTTCCATAGTTGCGTCGGTTGAGTGATCGAAGAAGGTGATCTAAGAGAGGGTCCAAGCATAGGCATTCGTTGGGGGATTCGCGCCGATGGCATAAATTTATGCAATACCTGAGCAACACCAGATGGAGGTGCTAGATGAGGGCTCCTGTTTTAGATCGAGTTTTAAAATCACCAAGTAGACGCGGTGAGGGCTGGCAACCACTGCCAAACCTTTTCTCAAAATTGCGCCAGTTGAGTGACAAGAAAACATGATCTAAAGGAGAGTCTAGGAATAGCACCCTCGAGGGTGGGCTTCATGCCCCTCTAATTGATTCAACGTCGGCGTCCACCATTTCAAAATCTGACATATCCATCCACCCTGACAGCGATGTTGAATCAATGAGGGGGGCACAGGAGAGGCTCACGGCAACCACCTCTCCCATTGTAGCCGCGATAGGCATGCAAAAAATTTTGCTAGAGTGCCAAGCACCCACCTCATGGCTAGAGACAAGGGCTCACCATTAGATCAACTTTGAAATCACTAAATAGATGCACTGTAGAATGGCAACCGCTACCAAGTCTCTTCCATAGTTGCGTCGATCAAGTGATCAAAGAAGGTGATCTAAGAGAGGGTCAAAGCGTAGGCATTTATTGGGGGATTTGCGCCGATGGCATAATTTTATGCAATACCTGATCAACACCGGATGGAGGTGCTAGGAAAGGGCTCCCATTTTAGATCGAGTTTTAAAATCACCAAGTAGACGCAGTGAGGGATGGCAACCCTTGCCAAACCTTTTTCCGAAATTGCGCCAGCTGAGTGAGAAGAAAACATGATCTAAAGGAGAGTCGAGGAATAGCACATCCAGGGTGGGCTTCATGCCCCTCTAATTGATTCAACATCGGCGTCCACCGTTTCAAAATCTGACATATCCATCCGCCTTGACACCGGCATTGAATCAATGAGAGGGGCACGGGAGAGGCTCGCGGCAACAACCTCTCATATATAAGCTATTAGTGTGAGGCTTGCTCTTCATTAGAAATTAGCGAACACACCGACATCCACCTTAAAAATCCAAATCCTTTAAAATTCCTACCAAACGGCCATTCACGACCCAATTTTTTATGAGGTCGGCAGAGGAGCAAAAGATTATCATCGGTTAGGAGATGTGAGTTCATGGAGCTGAGGGACTGAAATGGTCATCGAGCTCATCCGATCAACTGGATGAATTTCACCTTGAAGGGGCCCAATCCAAAAGTTTTGGAGGTCATCTCCTGGAACTCTCGAGAACAAGGCCCATCTTACATGCAAACTCTGCTACTGTGCAAACATAGGTTGCAATTAAAGAGAAATTGTGAGGCCATCACAATGGCCCGAGGCCAATGGCTCTGACTAAGTCAATTTTCTCTTGCAATCACCATGCCGCCGTTCACAGAGAGATCTCCCCCATTCACTTGTGACACGATGCACAATCCAAGTGCTAGACGCGAGCTCGCCCTTGAAAGAAAGACCACTTACCAAGACATCCCCCATTCACTTGTGACGCGATGCACAACCCAAGTGCTAGACGCGATCTCGCCCCTAAAAGAAAGACCACTTTCCAAGACATCCCCCGACGACACATTGGAACAAAAACCGCTGTCGAACCATTCCCAATGTTGTGCCGATTGAGTTGGCACAGAGGCGACCTTAGGGAGCTCCCGCGTAGCAATCGGGATGTGCTTTCATACCTATCTCTCACAAAAACCAATCTTAGCTATGAATAAATTTCGCCGCAATGACACCATTGGAACAATGACCGCTATCGAACAACTCCCGAATTTGTGCCCCGATGGAGTGAGAAAGAATAGCAACTTTGGGGAGCCGCGCATCGCAAATGGGCTGCTGCTTCATTCCACTCTTATATATAGATCCGATGTCATTGATTTTGTTTTGAATCTGAGGCTGCATTCATCCTTGCTCACACAAGCAATGGCTCTTCTCATCGAATGGCCACAGGGAGCTTCCGATCACAAAGGCTCCCTTGTCACTCATGACGCGTAGCCCAATTGATTCAACGTCGGCGTCCACCATTTCAAAATCTGACATTTCCATCTGCCTTGACACCGCTGTTGAATCAATGAGAGGGGAACGGGAGAGGTTCGCGGCAACAACCTCTCCTATATAAGCTATTAGTGCGAGGCTCGCTCTACATTAGAAATTAGCGAACACGCCGACATCTACCATAAAAATCCAAATTGTTGAAAATTCTGACCAAATAGCCATCCATGACCCAATTTATTATGAGGTCGTCTAAGGAGCAAAAGATTGTTATCGGTTAGGAGATGTGAATTCATGGAGCCAAGGGACTGAAATGGTCATCGAGCTCATCCGATCAACTGGATGAATTTCACCTTGAAGGGGCCCAATCCAAAAGTTTCGAAGGTCATCTCCTAGAACTCTCAAGAACAAGGACCCTCTTACTTGCAAACTCTGCTACTGCGCAAACATAGGTTGCAATTAAAGAGAAATTGCCAGACCATCACAGTGGCCCGAGGCCAATGCTCTGACTAAGTCAATTTTCTCTTGCAATCACCATGCCGCCATTCACAAAGAGATCTCCCCATTCACTTGCGAGGCGACACACAATCCAAGTGATAGACGCGAGCTCGCCATTGAAAGGCCAAGCCACTTTCCTAGACATCCCTCGATGACACATTGGAACGACAACCACTGTCGAACCATTCCCAATGTTGTGCCGATCGAGTTGGCACAGAGGCGACCTTAGGGAGCTCCTGCGTAGTAATTGGGATGTGATTTTGTACCCATCTCTCACAAAAACCAATCTTAGCTGTGAACAAATTTAGAATCGAAGGCTCATATCCATCGATATCGTCGGCACTGGGTCTATATATTCAAAGGCCACGGAGAGGTTCCGATAAGAGAAGCTCCCCTGCTCGCTCGTACAAACATCCCAAATGCTAGACACAAGCTCCTGCCCTTAGCATCGCTCTCTAGATTGCCGCAATGACACATTGGAATGACAACCACTGTCGAACAACTCTCGAATTTGTGCCGATGGAGTGAGAAAGACAAGCAACTTTGGGGAGCTACGCATGGCAAACGGGCTGCTGCTTCATTCCGCTCTTATATATAGATCCGAGGTTGTTGATTTCATTTGGAATCTGAGGCTGCATTCGTCCTTGCTCACACAAGAAATGGCTCTTCTCATCGAATGGTCACGGGGAGCTTCCGATTACAAAGGCTCCCTTGTCACCCATGATGCGCAGCCCAACTGCTAGATGACGGCTCGCCCTTCAGATCACTGCCCAGGCAACCACCACAATGGCACCATTGTAACGACAACCGCTGCTGAACCATTCCAAAATTTTTTTGCCAAAGAAGTTGTTGCAAAGAGAACGACTCTGGGGAGAGAGCCCTCGCATAGCAAAATCAGGATGGCTTCACGGCAGCTGGATGGGATTTGAATTCATGGAGCCAAGGGAGTGAAATTGTCATTGAACTCATCCGATCAACTAGATGAATTTCACCTTGAAGGGGCCCAATCGAAAAGTTTCAGAGGTCATCTCCTAGAATTGTCAAGAACAAAGGCCAATCTTACATGCAAACTCTGCTACTGCGCAAACATAGGTTGCAATTATAGAGAAATTGCAAGGCCGTCACAGTGGCTCGAGGCCAATGCTCTGACTACTAAGTCAATTTTCTCTTGCAATCACCATGCCGCCGTTCACAGAGAGATCTCCCCATTCACTTGTGATGATGCACAATCCAAGTGCTACACGTGATCTCACCCTTGAAAGGCCATGTTCCAAGACATCTCGATGACACATTGGAACGACAACCGCTGTTGAACCATTCCCAATGTTGTGCCAATCGAGTTGGCACAGAGGCGATCTTAGGGAGCTCTTGCAAATTGATCGGGAAGTGCTTTCATACCCATCTCTCACAAAAACCATTGTTAGCTGAAAAATTTTAGAATCCAAGGCTCGTATCCATCGATATGATTGGCATTGGGTCTATATTCAAAGGCCATGGAGAGGTTCTGATAAGAGAAGCTCCCCTGCTCTCTTGCACAAACATCCCCAAATGCTAGACGCAAGCTCCCGCCCTTAGCATCGCTCTCCAGATCACTGCAATGACACATTGGAACGATAACCGCTGTTGAACAACTCCTAAATTTGTGCCGATGGAGTGAGAAAGAAGAGCCAGATCGGGTCGACGAAAATGACTAAGCCAGATCGGGTCAGCCAGCATGGCTTGGCCACCATTTTTCCCCGAGAGCTTTCGATATTAAAGCTCCCATGTAGCTGCGACAAGTACACCATGACAAATTGCTAGAGCGCTGAGCACCCATAGCAAATTGCCATTATACCAAGCAACGTCGGAGTGCTAGACAAGGGCTCACGTTTAGATCAAGTTTTAAAATCACCAAAAACACACACCATGGATCGGCAACCGCTCCCTCACCTTTTCCAAAATTGAGTCATCAGAAAACATGATCTAAAGGAGAGCTGAGGAAAAGCATTGAGATCGCTTCATGTCCCTTTTATTCATTCAACATCAGCATACACCATTTGAAAACCCAATAATCCAATCCGCCTAGACATCAATGTTGAATCAATGAAAGGGGCATGGGAGAGGCTCGCGGTAACAACCTCTCCTATATAAGCTATTAGTGCGAGGCTCGCTCTACATTAGAAATCTGCGATAGCACGGACAACTCTAGCATGAATCCAAGGCTCGTATCCATCGATATCATCGGCACTAGGTCTATATTCAAAGGCCACGGAGAGGTTCCGATAAGAGAAGCTCCCTTGCTCGCTTGCACAAACATCCCCTAATGCTAGACGCAAGCTCCCGCACTTAGCATCGCTCTCCAGATCACCGCAATGACACATTGGAATGACAACCGCTGTCGAACAACTCCCAAATTTGTGCCGATGGAGTGAGAAAGAAGAGCCAGATCGGGTCGACAAAAATGGCTAAGCCAGATCGGGTCGGCCAGCATGGCTCGGCCACCATTTTTCGTCGAGAGCTTTCGATATTAAAGCTCCCATGTAGCCGCAATAAGTACACCATGACAAAATTGCTAGAGCGTCGAGCACCCATAGCAAATTGCCATTATACCAAGCAATGCCGGAGTGCTAGACAAGGGCTCATGTTTAGATCAAGTATTAAAATTACCAAAAAGACATGCCATGGATTCGCAATCGCTGCCTCACTTTTTCCAAAATTGAGTCATCGGAAAACATGATCTAAAGGAGAGCCGAGGAAAAGCACTGAGATCGCTTCATGCCCCTTTCATTGATTCAACATCAGCATACACTGTTTGAAAACCCAACAATCCGATCTGCCTAGACACTAATGTTGAATCAATGAAAGGGGCATGGGAGAGGCTCGCGGCAAAACCCTCTCCTATATAAGCTATTAGTGCGAGGCTCGCTCTGCATTAGAAATCTGCGATAGCACAGACAACTCCCTTAAAAATCCAATTCAATGAAAAATGTGACCAAACAGCCATCCACGACACTGTTTTTGGAGCTGGGCCAGATCGGCTCGGCCAGAACGGCTCGCCCAGATCGGCTCGGTGAGCATGGCTCAGCCAAAATGGCTCAGCAAGAATGGCTTGCCCAGATTGGCTCACCCAGATCAGCTCGGCCAGAACGGCTCACCCAGATCAGCTCGGCCAGCATGGCTCGGCCAGAACGGCTCGCCTAGATCAGCTCATCCAGAATGGGTCACCTAGATCGGGTCAGCTAGAATGGTTCGCCCAGATCGGCTAGGCCAGCATGGCTTGCCCAAAACGGCTTAGCCAGATTGGGTCAGCCAGAATGGCTCACCCAGATCGGCTCGGCTAGCATGGCTCGGCCAGAATGGCTCGGCCAGATCACGACGGTGACTTGATGAACGGACTTAGAGATTTGACTTGGTGGGCCGACCTGGTGGGGTGACTTGATGAACGCACTTGAAGGGTCGACTTGGTGGGGTGACTCTATGAATGGACCTAAAGAGTTGACTTGGTGAGAGTAATTGGTGGGGTGACTCGATGAAAGGACTTAAAGAGTCAACTTGGTGAGAGTACTTGGTGGGGCGACTTGATGAACGCACTTGAAGAATCGACTTGGTTAGAGTACTTGGTGGGGCGAATTGATGAACGGACTCAAAGAGTCGACTTGGTGAGAGTACCTGGTGGCTCGACTTGATGAGCAGACTTAAAGAGTCAACTTGGTGAGAGTACTTGGTGGGGTGAACTGATGAACAAACATAAAGAGTTGGCTTGGTGGGAGTACTTGGTGGGCCGATCTGGTGGGGTGACTTTATGGACGGACTTAAAGAGTCGACCAGGTTAGAGTACTTGTTCTGGTGACTTGATGAACGGACTTGAAGAGTCGACTTGGTGGGGTGACTTGATGAAAGGACTTAAAGGGTCGACTTGGTGAGAGTACTTGGCAGGGCGACTTGATGAACAGACTTAAAGGGTCAACATGGCGGGGTGACTTGATGAACGGACCTAAAGAGTTGACTTGGTGAGAGTACTTGGCGGGGTGAACTGATGAACGGACTTAAAGAGTCAACTTGGTGGGAGTACTTGGTGGGCCGACTTGATGAACAGACTTATAGAGTCGACTTGGTGAGAGTAGTTGTTCTGGTGACTTGATGAATGGACTTAAAGAGTCGGCTTGGCGGGGTGACTTGATGAAAGGACTTAAAGAGTCGACTTGGTGGGGTGACTAGATGAACGAACTTAGAGGGTCGACTTTGCGGGGTGACTTGATGAACGGACCTAAAGAGTTGACTTGGTGAGAGTACTCAGTGGGGTGACCTAATGAACGGACTTAGAGAGTCGACTTGGTGAGAGTCCTTGGTGGGCTGACTTGGTTGGGTGACTTCGTGAACTGACTTAAAGAGTCGACTTGGTCAGAGTACTTGGTGGGGTGACTTGATGAATGAACTTCAAGGGTCAACTTGGCGAGGTGACTTGATGAACGGTCCTAAAGAGTTGACTTGGTGAGAGTACTTGGTGTGGTGACTTGATGAAAAGAATTAAAGAGTCGAATTGGTGAGAGTACTTGGTGGGGTGACTTGATGAACGCACTTGAAGGGTCGACTTGGTGGGGTGACTTTATGAACGGACCTAAAGAGTTGACGTGGTGAGATTTCTTGGTGGGGTGACTTGATGAACATAGTTAAAGAGTCGACTTGGTGAGAGTAGTTGGTCGGGTGACTTGATGAATGCACTTGAAGAATCGACTTGGTTAGAGTACTTGGTGGGGTGACTTGATGAACGGACTTAAAGATTTGACTTGGTGGGCCGACCTGGCGGGGTGACTTGATGAACAGACTTAGAGAGTCAACTTGGTGAGAGTACTTGGTGACTTCGTGGGCCGACCTGGCCGGGTGACTTGATGAACAAACTTAAAGACTCAACTTGGTGAGAGTACTCGGTGGGCTGACCTAGTCACGTGACTTGATGAACGGACTTAAAGAGTCAACTTGGTGGGCCGACTTGGCCGGGTGACTTGATGAACGAACTTAAAGATTCAACTTGGTGGGTCGAACTAGCGTGGTGACTTGGTGAGTGTACTTGGTGGGCTGACCTGGCAGGGTGACTTGATGAACGAACCTAGAGAGTCGACTTTGTGAGAGTACTTGGTGGGTCGAACTGGCAGGGTGACTTGATGAACGAACTTAAAGAGTCGACCTGGTGAGAGAACTTGGTGGGTCGAGTTGTCGAGGTGAATTGATGAACGAACCTAAAGAGTCGAATTTGTGAGAGTACTTGGTGGGCCAACCTAGCAGGGTGAGTTGATGACCGAACTTAAAGGGTCGGCTTAGTGAGAGTACTTGGTGGGCCAACCTGGCGGGGCGACTTGATGAACGAACTTAAAGACTTGACTTGGTGAGAGTTCTCGGTGGGTTGACTTGATGAACAAACCTAAAGAGTCAACCTGGTGAGAGTACTTGGTGGGCCAACCTGGCAGGGTGACTTGGTGAGCAAACTTAAAGAGTTGACTTGGTGAGAGTAGTTGGTGGGCTGACCTGGCGGGGTGACTTGATGAACGAATTTAAAGAGTCGACCTGGTGGGCTGACTTGGCAGAGTGACTTCATGAACGAACTTAAAGAGTCCACTTGGTGGGCCAACCTGGCGGGGTGACTCGATGAACAAACTTAAAGAGTCGACTTGGTGAGAGTAATTTGTGGGCTGACCTGGCGGGGTGACTTGATGAATGAACTTAAAGAGTCGACTTGGTGGGGTGACTTTATGAATGCACTTGAAGGGTCGACTTGGTGGGGTGACTCTATGACCGGACCTAAAGAGTTGACTTGGTGAGAGTACTTGGTGGGGTGACTCGATGAAAGGACTTAAAGAGTCAACTTGGTGAGAGTACTTGGTGGCTCGACTTTATGAGCAGACTTAAAGAGTCCACTTGGTGAGAGTGGGCCTAACGGGGCGATGTGGTGAGTGGGCCTAATGGGGTGAGTTGGAGGGGTGAATTGGCGAGTGGTATTAGAGAGCCAACGTGGTGAGGCGACTCGCTGAGTTGGTTCATTGAGATGACATGGTGAGCTGACTTGGTGAGTCGACCTGGCGAGCAAACTTAAAGAGTTGACTTGGCAACGTACTCGAGTCGACTTAGTGAGGCGACCTGGCGAGCGAGCTCAAAGAGTCAACATGGTGAGGTGACTCATTGAGTCAACATGGTGAGGCGACTCATGTTGAGGAGCTATCCTTGAGGCGACTTGGTGGGCCTACTTGATTAGTCGACTTGGTGAGCCGACCTGACGAGCTGACACGGTGAGCGGGCTTAAAGAGGCGATGACTTGGTAGGGTAACTCGGCAAGCCAACTTATCGAGGCGAGATTTTGAGTCGACTTGGTGAGTTGACTTGGTGAGTGCACTTAAAGAGTCAACTTCGTGAGGTGACTCGGCGAGTTAGCCCGCTGATGCGACTTGGGCGGGCCGACCTAGCGAACAAAATTAAAGAGGCGACTTGGGCGGGTTGACCTGGTGAGCGAACTTAAAAAGTTGACTTGGAAATGTACTTGAACAACTGACTTGGTGAGCTAACATGGTGAGTGGGCTTAGAGAAGCAACTGGGCGGGGCGACTTGATGAATGAACTTAAAGGGTCGACTTGGCAAGGTGACTTGATGAACGAACCTAAAGAGTTGACTTGGTGAGAGTACTTGGCAGGGTGAACTGATGAACGAACTTAAAGAGTCGACTTGGTGGGAGTACTTGGTGGGTCGACTTGATGAACGGACTTATAGAGTCGAATTGGTGAGAGTAGTTGTTCTGGTGACTTGATGAACGGACTTAAAGAGTCGGCTTGGCGGGGTGACTTGATGAAAGGACTTAAAGAGTCGACTTGGTGGGGTGACTCGATGAACGAACTTAGAGGGTCAACTTTGTGGGGTGACTTGATGAACGGACCTAAAGAGTTGACTTGGTGAGAGTACTCGGTGGGGTGACCTGATGAACAGACTTAGAGAGTCGACTTGGTGAGAGTCCTTGGTGGGCTGACCTGGTTGGGTGACTTCGTAAACTGACTTAAAGAGTCAACTTGGTGGGAGTACTTGGTGGGGTGACTTGATGAACAGACTTCAAGGGTCAACTTGGCAAGGTGACTTGATGAACGGTCCTAAAGAGTTGACTTGGTGAGAGTACTTGGTGTGGTGACTTGATGAAAAGACTTAAAGAGTCGAATTGGTGAGAGTACTTGGTGGGGTGACTTGATGAACGCACTTGAAGGGTCGACTTGGTGGGGTGACTTTATGAACGGACCTAAAGAGTTGACATGGTGAGAGTTCTTGGTGGGGTGAATTGATGAACATAGTTAAAGAGTTGACTTGTTGAGAGTAGTTGGTCGGGTGACTTGATGAACGCACTTGAAGAATCGACTTGGTTAGAGTACTTGGTGGGGTGACTTGATGAACGGACTTAAAGATTTGACTTGGTGGGCCGACCTGGTGGGGTGACTTGATGAATGGACTTAGAGAGTCGACTTGGTGAGAGTACTTGGTGACATGGGGGGCCGACTTGGTCGGGTGACTTGATGAAAAAACTTAAAGAGTCAACTTGGTGAGAGTACTCGGTGGGCTGACCTGGTCACGTGACTTGATGAACGAACTTAAAGAGTTGACTTGGTGGGCCGACTTGGCTGGGTGACTTGATGAACAAACTTAAAGAGTCGACTTGGTTGGTCGAACTAGCATGGTGACTTGGTGAGAGTACTTGGTGGGCTGACCTGGCAGGGTGACTTGATGAACGAACTTAGAGAGTAGACTTTGTGAGAATACTTGGTGTGTCAAACTGGCAGGGTGACTTGATGAACGAACTTAAAGAGTCAACCTGGTGAGAGAACTTGGTGGGCCGAGCTGGCAGGGTGAATTGATGAACGAACCTAAAGAGTCGACTTTGTGAGAGTACTTGGTGGGCCGACCTGGCGAGGTGAGTTGATGACCGAAATTAAAGGGTCGACTTGGTGAGAGTACTTGGTGGGCTGACCTGGCAGGGCGACTTGATGAACGAACTTAAAGAGTTGACTTGGTGAGACTACTCGGTGGGGTGACCTGATGAACAAACCTAAAGAGTCGACCTGGTGAGAGTACCTATTGGGCCGACCTGGCGGGGTGACTTGGTGAGAAAACTTAAAGAGTCGACTTGGTGAGAGTAGTTGGTGGCTGACCTGGCGGGGTGACTTGATGAATGAACTTAAAGAGTCAACTTGGTGGGGTGACTTGATGAACGCACTTGAAGGGTCAACTTGGTGGGGTGACTCTATGAATGGACCTAAAGAGTTGACTTGGTGGGAGTACTTGGTGGGGTGACTCGATGAAAGGACTTAAAGAGTCGACTTGGTGAGAGTACTTGGTGGCTCGACTTTATGAGCAGACTTAAAGAGTCCACTTGGTGAGAGTGGGCCTAACGGGGCGATGTGGTGAGTGGGCCTAACAGGGTGAGTTGGTGGGGCGACTTGGCGAGTGGTATTAGAGAGATGACATGGTGAGGAAACTCGACGAGTTGGTTCGTTGAGATGACATGGTGAGCTGACTTGGCGAGTCGACCTGGTGAGCAAACTTAAAGAGTCAACTTGGCAATGTACTTGAGTCAACTTGGTGAGGTGACCTGGTGAGCAGGCTCAAATAGTCAACATGGTGAGGTGACTCATTGAGTCAACATGGTGAGGCGACTCATGGTGACGAACTATCCTTGAGGCGACTTGGTGGGCCTACTTGATTAGTCAACTTGGTGAGCCGACCTGACGAGCTGACACGGTGAGTGGGCTTAAAGAGGCGACGACTTGGTGGGGTAACTCGGCAAGCCAACTTATCGAGGCGAGAAGGTGAGTTGACTTGGTGAGCTGACTTGGCGAGTGCACTTAAAGAGTCAACTTCGTGAGGTGACTCGACGAGTTAGCTCGCTGATGCGACTTGGGCGGTCTGACCTGGCAAACGAACTTAAAGAGGCGACTTGGGCAGGCTGACCTGGTGAGCGAACTTAAAGAGTTGACTTGGCAACATACTTGAACAATCGACTTGGTGAGCTGACATGGTGAGTGGGCTTAGAGAAGCAACTAGGCGGGGTGACTTGATGAACGAACTTAAAGGGTCGACTTTTTTGGGGTGACTTGATGAACGGACCTAAAGAGTTGACTTGGTGAGAGTACTTGGCGGGGTGAACAGATGAACGGACTTAAAGAGTCGACTTGGTGGGAGTACTTGGTGGGCCGACTTGATGAACAGACTTATAGAGTCGACTTGGTGAGAGTAGTTGTTCTGGTGACTTGATGAACGGACTTAAAGAGTCAGCTTGGCGGGGTGACTTGATGAAAGGACTTAAAGAGTCGACTTGGTCGGGTGACTCGATGAACGAACTTAGAGGGTCAACTTTGCGGGGTGACTTTATGAACAGACCTAAAGTGTTGACTTGGTGAGAGTACTCAATGGGGTGACCTGATGAACAGACTTAGAGAGTCGACTTGGTGAGAGTCCTTGGTGGGCCGACCTGGTTGGGTGACTTCGTAAACTGACTTAAAGAGTCGACTTGGTGGGGTGACTTGATGAACAGACTTCAAGGGTCGACTTGGCAAGGTGACTTGATGAACGGTCCTAAAGAGTTGACTTGGTGAGAGTACTTGGTGTGGTGACTTGATGAAAAGACTTAAAGAGTAGAATTGGTGAGAGTACTTGGTGGGGTGACTTGATGAACGCACTTGAAGGGTCGACTTGGTGGGGTGACTTTATGAGTGGACCTAAAGAGTTGACATGGTGAGAGTGCTTGGTGGGGTGACTTGATGAACATAGTTAAAGAGTCGACTTGGTGAGAGTAGTTGGTCGGGTGACTTGATGAATGCACTTGAAGAATTGACTTGGTTAGAGTACTTGGTGGGGTGACTTGATGAACAGACTTAAAGATTCGACTTGGTGGGCCAACCTGGCGGTGTGACTTGATGAACGGACTTAGAGAGTCAACTTGGTGAGAGTACTTTGTGACTTAGTGGGCCGACCTGGCCGGGTGACTTGATGAACAAACTTAAAGAGTCGACTTGGTGAGAGTACTCGGTGGGCTAACTTGGACACGTGACTTGATGAACGGACTTAAAGAGTCAACTTGGTGGGCCGACTTGGCCGAGTGACTTGATGAACAAACTTAAAGAGTCAACTTGGTGGGTCGAACTAGCGTGGTGACTTGGTGAGAGTACTTGGTGGGCTGACCTGGCAGGGTGACTTGATGAACGAACTTAGAGAGTTGACTTTGTGAGAGTACTTGGTGGGTCGAATTGGCGGGGTGACTTGATGAACGAACTTAAAGAGTCAACCTGGTGAGAGAACTTGGTGGGCTGAGCTGGCAGGGTGAATTGATGAACGAACCTAAAGAGTCGACTTTGTGAGAGTACTTGGTGGGGCAACCTGGCGGGGTGAGTTGATGACCGAACCTAAAGGGTTGACTTGGTGAGAGTACTTGGTGGGCCAACCTGGCGGGGTGACTTGATGAACGAACTTAAAGAGTCGACTTGGTGAGAGTACTTGGTGGGGTGACCTGATGAACAAACCTAAAGAGTCGACCTGGTGAGAGTACTTGGTGGGCCGACCTGGCGGGGTGACTTGGTGAGCAAACTTAAAGAGTCGACTTGGTGAGAGTAGTTGGTGGGCTGACCTGGCGGGGTGACTTGATGAAAGAACTTAAAGAGTCAACCTGGTGGGCCAACTTGGCAGAGTGACTTCATGAACGAACTTAAAGAGTCCACTTGGTGGGCCGACCAGGCAGGGTGACTCGATGAACGAACATAAAGAGTCAACTTGGTGAGAGTAATTTGTGGGCTGACCTGGCGGGGTGACTTGATGAATGAACTTAAAGAGTCGACTTGGTGGGGTGACTTGATGAACGCACTTGAAGGGTCGACTTGGTGGGGTGACTCTATGAACAGACCTAAAGAGTTGACTTGGTGAGAGTACTTGGTGGGGTGACTCGATGAAAGGACTTAAAGAGTCAACTTGGTGAGAGTACTTGGTGGTTTGACTTTATGAGCAGACTTAAAGAGTCCACTTGGTGAGAGTGGGCCTAACGGGGCGATGTGGTGAGTGGGCCTAACGAGGCGAGTTGGCATGGTGACTTGGCGAGTGGTATTAGAGAGCTGACATGGTGAGGCGACTCGGCGAGTTAGTTTGTTGAGATGACATGGTGAGCTCACTTGGCAAGTCGACCTGGCGAGCGAACTTAAAGAGTCAACTTGGCAACATACTCGAGTCGACTTGGTGAGGCGACTTGGTGAGTAGGCTCAAAGAGTCAACATGGTGAGGTGACTCATTGAGTCAACATGGTGAGGTGACTCATGGTGAGGAGCTATCCTTGAGGTGACTTGGTGGGCCTACTTGATTAGTCAACTTGGTGATCCGACCTGACGAGCTGACATGGTGAGTGGGCTTAAAGAGTCGACAACTTGGTGGGGTAACTCAGCAAGCCAACTTATCAAGGTGAGATGGTGAGTCGACCTGGTGAGCTGACTTGGTGAGCGCACTTAAAGAGTCAACTTCGTGAGGTGACTCGGCGAGTTAGCCTGCTGATGCGACTTGGGTGGGCTGACCTGGTGAATGAACTTAAAGAGGCAACTTGGGTGAGCTGACCTAGTGAGCGAACTTAAAGAGTTGACTTGGCAACATACTTGAACAACCGACTTGGTGAGCTGACATGGTGAGTGGGCTTCGAGAAGCAACTCGGCGGGGCAACTTGGCGAGCACACCTGCTGGGGCAAGGTGGTAAAATGACTAGGTGATTCGACTTGGTGAGCTGACTTAAGGAGCTGACTTGGTGAGCCAACTTAAGGGGTCGACTTGGTGAGGCAACCTGAATAGTCGACTCGGTGAGTTGACTTAGGGAGCCGACATGGTGAGCGATCTTAAAGAAGAGGTGACCTGGTGGGGCAACCTGGTGAGGCGAGACGGTAAGTCATCTTGGTGAGCCGGCTTGACGAGCTGTGAGTGGACTTAAAGAGTCAATTCTTGATTTGGCAAAGACCACATGGTTAGATGACTTGGTGAGCCGACCTGGCTAGCAAAATTGGCAAGCAAACTTATAGAATCGACTTGCTGTCCCCAGCCAGGATCGCATGAGGGGAAAAAAAAAAAAACAAAAAAAATCATGGGAGGCCCTGTACAGCGAAAAGCACTAAATTTTGGGCATTACAAAAAAAAAACAAAAAACCAGTTACCCGCTTTTGGATCATGCACAAGTTTCAGTTCACGTATTGCCGAGCCGACTCGAGGCGTTATGCCTAGCTAGCCAGATTCGAGGTAGGGTAGCCGAAATGATCCGATTTGAGAATTTTCTTTATAAAAAGAGATCATGATAGGCCTCATAAGTCAAAAAAGAATGAAATTTTGGGAGTTCAAAAAAAAATGTTACCCGGTTTTGGATCGCGCACAGGCCTCGGGTCACGTAGCATCGAGGTGCCCTGGGTGACATGATTCGAGCGAAAAGCCGACAGTGGCATGAGTTGTGTAAAAACATTGGAGGCCATTAAGGCTTGAGGCACTTCGAGTCGAGGTTGCCGAGGTGGGTTGGGTTGAAAACTTTGGGCGTTAACCAAAAAGAAAAAGTTAACCGCTTTTGGATCATGTACACGGCTCGGGGCACTTAGAATCAAGTCGAGCACGGTGACATG
>CM053789.1:687618797-687678797 GCA_028749045.1 Cupressus sempervirens | reverse complement strand
CTTCCAGGGGACTTGGGCCTGGTCCATCACTGAGGATGCTTCTATAGACTACAATTCAACAAGCGCGGTCGTCGATTTTCATGCTGGGCTCTTCCCGGTTCACTCGCCATTACTAGGGGAATCCTGGTAAGTTTCTTTTCCTCTGCTTATTGATATGCTTAAACTTAGTGGGTACTCATGCCTGACTTGGGGACGTAGTAGAGATGCAGAAATCCCCGCACTACGGCAGGCCGTTGAGCCCAGAATAAAGTTCCTCGCGAGGAATCGTTCGATCGGTGCAAACCAACGCTGGCCTTTGCGAGCCACCGCTCGTCGCGATGGATCGACGGACCTCATGCTCATTTCAGCCGACCGTGCGCCATTTGCAGACACAGACGGCCATCTCTACTCCTCGCCGGGGAGGGAAAAAATTTGTAGTGCGACGCCCAAGCAGACGTGCCCTTGGCTGAGGCCTCGGGCACAACTTGCGTTCAAAGACTTGATGATTCACGAGATTCTGCAATTCACACTAAGTATCGCGTTTTGCTACATTCTTCATCGTGGCGAGATCTGAGATATCTGTTGCCGAGAGTCATGATTTTGTTTTGTTTTTGCCTTTCGGCGACCCAATTGTGCAAGGCGCTGGCTTGCGCTTCATTCTTTGGATTTTTAAGGTGCGTGATGCACCCGTGTGTTGTTGGGGTGTTGACACATCCCCGAACCCCGAGCACCCAATGGGTGCGACGAGGAACGCTGTGGTGTGTCCCTGCCCCATCCCCTCGCAAAGGTGGGAGGTGATGCATGGGAGAGCCGTGTCAGCGGACGGGGCCCCTGCCTTGCAAATCATGCAAGTGCACCCATCCTAAACATAGAACGCTCCAAGCGACGAGTCAACACACCTGGGCAAGGCAACGGGGGGTTACGGCAGTCCTGACTTGCCCCCGTCGAAACGACGGATCCCTGGCAAAGCACCACGCACGCGATCAGACCATGAAATCTCAACGGGGGACGAGGCCTGGACCCCCTCTAAACTGCAACTGAGCAGAGACCTCTCACTCCGACGCGGACGTCTATCTAATAAATGCATCCCTTCTGAGAGTTAGGATTTGGTGCACGTATTAGCTCTAGAATTACTATGGTTATTCGAGTAGCAAAGTACCATCAAAGAAACTATAACTTATTTAATGAGCCATCCGCAGTTTCACAGTCTGAAATAGTTCATACTTAGACATGCATGGCTTAATCTTTGAGACAAGCATATGACTACTGGCAGGATCGACCAGGTAGCTTCTAACAATGAGGGGACCCCCAAGACCTGCTACAGCCAAGGGATGCCCACCGCGATGGGAAACCGAAATTTGCATTCGCTCTGTCATGCATCCAAACATAATCCGCCGCACAAGCAACAAGAATGACGTTCACAGCACATGCAGGACTCGCAATGCTCAAAGATTTTGCACAAGAGGAAAGTGTCCCATCATCGACTGGAGAGGGCTGAACAGGGAGCCTCGATTCACAGGCACCTGGGAAGAACATCCCGTACGGAACCCTTTACCCTTGAACTCGTTGTCACCACTACTCGAAAAGAAGCCTCGAGTCTGTACGAGATGCACCGCGCACGTAGCCACCTCAATTGTAAGGCCACTCAGAGACATCCATTTCCCAGGCATATGCCTCCTACACGCCTATTGAGGTGCACCCGCATAGACAAAATCCTTCTCGATTGCAACAAACATTTTCCCATGATGAAGAGCTGGTTGCCGAAGTACCAATGGAGTCCACCGTGCTGAAGGGTGAAGGGCCGTGCGAGTCGAAACATGGCTGGTTATGCGATTGGCAGGGGCATCACTGTGCACACGACCACCTCAATTATAAGGCCGCTCGAGGGCATCATGTATAACAACACCCCCTTCGCACATTTATAGGTGATGAGAGCCCACCTGCATACATGAACATGTCTAACCTCTGGCAAATATCTCCTTTCCCAGCACAGCCTCGCTAACCATTCCCCGTGACACGTGATCTACCAGTGCAGGTACAAAAAATTTCCTATGGCTGAACACTCACACTAGCATTTTCGGATAAGCTTCAATCTCATGCACATGCACATACCGAAGAACTGGCACCACGAGGGAACCACCCGCAAGCACCCACATCTCGGCAAAAAGCATTCGTGCGATTTCTTCCCCTAGACAGACACGTTGGGCTTGCACTTGTCAGAGCATTGCAAAGACAAGCGCTCTGGTTCGTAGGAGCCTGAGAAGAACATCTCGTACGAAACCTGTTCCCCCAAAATGCTTGAATCACAAATGCTCGCAGCAGGGTCGTAATGTAAAGATGTACACTGTGCACGCGACCGAGTAAGGGCACTCAGAGACATCCATTTCCTAGGCATATGCCCCCTACACGCTTTTTGGTGCACCCTGTACAAATGGCCATACTTCGACAAGCCCTCCTAGAATTTCGCATCTGAAGAGAGAGATGAAACGCCTTGGGCTTTTTGTCCACACAATGCAAACACCGAACGCTCTCTTTAGGGGGGAGCTGAAGAAGAGTATCTCCCAGAAAACCCACGAGTGGCAGCTGTTTGGATCGCACAGGGCAGGACAGGGCATGGAGAGTTTCCGCATCCAAACAAAAATTATCGGTAATACTCTACGCTTCTACTGGCCCAGACCAAAAAGGCTGTCACGACAGTGCCATGCACCTCTATAGGATGAGATAGTGAAGAGGCGAGCACGCACCGAGAATGCACTAGCGAATAAATTATGCGGCAACCAAACCTTTTGCCGGCCCCCCTCTCAATCCCAAGGCTCTATCGATCGGCAAAAACTTAGGGTGGAGAGTGGACCCTTGATGAAATTAGGGACGTCGAGCAATGCACCCGTACAACCATCTCTTTCCTTCTTGCCGTTCGGGCAAGATAAAAATTCAATGATAGAACATGCCAATGATACGGAGCCCTTGGCTAAAAGATACAACTCCATACACACTCAGCAACAAGCGCATCTTAGAATCGAACACCAAATGTGCAGTGTGTTGCAAGCCATGCAGACACCTACATATAGGGTATATCCATCAAAACAAAGTGACAAGTACTTCCCACCAGCTCCACCATTGCGATTACCGAATGGGATAATACTCACTACCACAGATTAATGACCATCATTACCGTCTCGGAATAGATACAAGCACATCGAACTTCATCCAATCAGCTAGATGAATTTCACCTTGAAGGGGCCCAATCCAAAAGTTCTGGAGGTCATCTCCTGGAACTCTCAAGAACAAGGCCCATCTTACATGCAAACTCTGCTACTGCGCAAACATAGGTTGCAATTAAAGAGAAATTGTAAGGCCGTCACAATGGCCCGAGGCCAATGCTCTGACTAAGTCAATTTTCTCTTGCAATCACCATGCCGCCGTTCACAGAGAGATCTCCCCATTCACTTGTGACGCGACACACAATCCAAGGGCTAGACGCGAGCTCGTCCTTGAAAGGCCACTTTCCAAGGCATCCCCCAATGCAACATTGGAATGACAACTGCTGTTGAACCATTTCCCAATGTTGTGCCAATCGTGTTGGCACAGAGCTGCTAGACAAGGGCTCCCATTTTAGATCGAGTTTTAAAATCACCAAGAAGATGCGGTGAGGGCTGGCAACCGCTGCCAAACCTTTTTTCGAAATTGCGCCAGCTGAGTGACTAGAAAACATGCTTTACGTGATAGGCACGCAAAAAATTTTGCTAGAGCACCAAGCACCCACCTCATGGCTAGAGACAAGGGCTCGCCATTAGATCAACTTTGAAATCGCTGAATAGACACGCTGTAAAATGGCAACCGCTGCCAAGTCTCTTCCGTAGTTGCATCAGTCGAGTGATCGAAGAAGGTGATCTAAGAGAGGGTCCAAGCATAGGCATTCGTTGGGGGATTCGGGCCAATGGCATAAATTTATGCAATACCCGAGCAACACCGGACGGAGGTGCTAGACGAGGGCTCCCATTTTAGATCGAGTTTTAAAATCACCAAGTAGACGCGGTGAGGGCTGGCAACCGCTGCCAAACCTTTTTCCGAAATTGCGGCAGCTGAGTGACAAGAAAACATGATCTAAAGGAGAGTCCAGGTATAGCACCCTCGAGGGTGGGCTTCATGCCCCTCTAATTGATTCAACGTCGGCGTCCACCGTTTCAAAATCTGACATATCCATCCGCCTTGACAGCGGCATTGAATCAATGAGGGGGGCACGGGAGAGGCTCGCGGCAACCACCTCTCCCATTTTAGCCGCGATAGGCACGCAAAAAAAATTTTCTAGAGCGCCAAGAACCCACCTCATGGCTAGAGACAAGGGCTCGCCATTAGATCAAGTTTGAAATCGCAGAACAGACGCGGTGTAGAATGGCAACCACTGCCAAGTCTCTTCCGTAATTGCGTCGATCAAGTGATCAAAAAAGGTGATCTAAGAGAGGGTCCAAGCGTAGGGCATTCATTGGGGTAATCGCGCCGATGGCAAAAATTTATGCAATACCCGAGCAACACCGGACGGAGGTGCTAGATGAGGGCTCCCATTTTAGATCAAGTTTTAAAATCACAAAGAAGACGCGGTGAGTGCTGGCAACCGCTGCCAAACCTTTTTCCAAAATTACGCCATCTGAGTGACAAGAAAACATGATCTAGAGGAGAGTCCAGGAATAGCACCCACGAAGGTGGGCTTCATGCCATTCTAATTGATTCAATGTCGGCGTCCACCGTTTCAAAATCTGACATATCCATCCACCCTAACAGCGACATTGAATCAATGAGCTGGGAATGGCAGAGGCTTGCGGCAACCACCTCTCCCATTGTAGCCACAATAGGCTCGCAAAAAATTTTGCTAGAGCGCCAAGTACCCACCTCATGGCTATAGACAAGGGCTCGCCATTAGATCAAACTTCAAAATCATAGAACGGACGCGGTGTAGAATGGAAACCGCTGCCAAGTCTCTTTCGTAATTGCGTGGGTCGAGTGATTGAAGAAGGTGATCTAAGAGAGGGTCCAAGCATGTAGGCATTCGTTGGGGGATTCGTGCCGATGGAAAAAATTTATGCAATACCCGAGCAACACCGGATGGAGGTGCAAGATGAGGGTTCCCATTTTAGATCGAGTTTTAAAATCACCAAGTAGACGCGGTGAGGGGCTGGCAATTGCTGCCAAACCTTTTTCTGAAATTGCGCCAGCTGAGTGACAAGAATACATGATCTAAAGGAGAGTCTTGGAATAGCACCCTCGAGGGTGGGCTTCATGCCCCTCTAATTGATTCAACGTCGGCGTCCACCGTTTCAAAATCTAACATTTCCATCCGCCCTGACAGTGGCATTGAATCAATGAGGGGGGCATGAGAGAGGCTTGCGGCAACCACCTCTCCCATTGTAGCCGTGATAGGCATGCAAAAAATGTTGCTAGAGTGCCAAGCACCCACCTCATGCCTAGAGACAAGGGCTTTCCATTAGATCAACTTTGAAATTGCTGAACAGATGTGCTGTAGAATGGCAACCGCTGCCAAGTCTCTTCCGTAGTTGCATCGGTCGAGTGATCGAAGAAGGTGATCTAAGAGAGGGTCCAAGCATAGGCATTCGTTGGGGGATTCGCGCCGATGGCATTAATTTATGCAATACTTGAGCAACACCGGATGGAGGTGCTAGACGAGGGCTCCTGTTTTAGATCGAGTTTTAAAATCACCAAGTAGATGTGGTGAGGGCTGGCAACCACTGCCAAACCTTTTTCCGAAATTGCGCCAGCTGAGTGACAAGAAAACATGATCTAAAGGAGAGTCAAGAAAAAGCACCCTCGAGGGTGGGCTTCATGCCCCTCTAATTGATTCAATGTAGGCGTCCACCATTTCAAAATCTGACATATCCATCCACCCTGATAGTGGCGTTGAATCAATGAGGGGGGCACGGGAGAGGCTTGCGGCAACCACATCTCTTGTTGTAGCCACGATAGGCACGCAAAACATTTTGCTACAGCGCCAAGCACCCACCTCATGGCTAGAGACAAGGGCTTGCCATTAGATCAACTTCAAAATCGCTGAACAGACGCGTTGTAGAATGGCAACCACTACCAAGTCTCTTCTGTAGTTGCGTCGGTCGAGTGATCGAAGAAGGTGATCTAAGAGAGGGTCCAAGCGTAGGCATTCATTGGGGGATTCGCGCCGATGGCATAAATTTATGCAATACCCGAGCAACACCGGACCGAGGTGCTAGACGAGGGCTCCCATTTTAGATTGAGTTTTAAAATCACCGAGTAGATGCGGTGAGGCCTGGCAACCGCTGCCAAACCTTTTTTTGAAATTGCGCCAGCTGAGTGACAAGAAAACATGATCTAAAGGAGAGTCCAGGAATAGCACCCTTGAGGGTGGGCTTCATGCCCCTCTAATTGATTCAACGTCAGCGTCCACCTTTTCAAAATCCAACATATCCATCCGCCCTGACAGCGGCGTTGAATCAATGAGGGGGGCATGGGAGAGGCTCGTGGCAACCACCTCTCCCATTGTAGCCGCGATAGGCAAGCAAAAAATTTTGCTAGAGCGCCAAGAACCCACCTCATGGCTAGAGACAAGGGCTCGCCATTAGATCACCTTCGAAATTGCTGAATAGATGCGCTGTAGAATGGCAACCGCTGCCAAGTCTCTTCCGTAGTTGCGTCGGTGGAGTGATCTAAGAAGGTGATCTAAGAGAGGGTCCAAGCGTAGACTGACTTGGCGAACGAACTTAAAGAGGCGACTTGGGCGGGCTGACCTGGTGAGCGAACTTAAAGAGTTGACTTGGCAACGTACTTGAACAATCGACTTGGTGAGCTGACATGGTGAGTGGGCTTAGAGAAGCAACTGGGCAGGGCGACTTGATGAATGGACTTAAAGGGTCGACTTGGCAGGGTGACTTGATGAACGAACATAAAGAGTTGACTTTGTGAGAGTACTTGGCAGGGTGAACTGATGAACGGACTTAAAGTGTCAACTTGGTGGGAGTACTTGGTGGGCTGACTTGATGAACGGACTTATAGAGTCGACTTGGTGAGAGTAGTTGTTCTGGTGACTTGATGAACGGACTTAAAGAGTCAGCTTGGCGGGGTGACTTGATGAAAGGACTTAAAGAGTCGACTTTGTCGGGTGACTTGATGAACGAACTTAGAGGGTCAACTTTGCAGGGTGACTTGATGAACAGACCTAAAGAGTTGACTTGGTGAGAGTACTCGGTGGGGTGACCTAATGAACAGACTTAAGAGAGTCGACTTGGTGAGAGTCCTTGGTGGGCTGACCTGGTTGGGTGACTTTGTGAACTGAATTAAAGAGTCGACTTGGTGGGAGTACTTGGTGGGGTGACTTGATGAACGGACTTCAAGGGTCGACTTGGCGAGGTGACTTGATGAACGGTCCTAAAGAGTTGACTTGGTGAGAGTACTTGGTGTGGTGACTTGATGAAAAGACTTAAAGAGTCGAATTGGTGAGAGTACTTGGTGGGGTGACTTGATGAATGCACTTGAAGGGTCGATTTGGTGGGGTGACTTTATGAATGAAACTAAAGAGTTGACGTGGTGAGAGTGCTTGGTGGGGTGACTTGATGAACATAGTTAAAGAGTCGACTTGGTGAGAGTAGTTGGTCGGGTGACTTGATGAACGCACTTGAAGAATCGACTTGGTTAGAGTACTTGGTGGGGTGACTCGATGAACCGACTTAAAGATTCGACTTGGTGGGCCAACCTGGCAGGGTGACCTAATGAACAGACTTAGAGAGTCGACTTGGTGAGAGTACTTGGTGACTTGGTGGGCCGACCTGGCTGGGTAACTTGATGAACAAACTTAAAGAGTCGACTTGGTGAGAGTACTCGGTGGGTTGACCTGGTCACGTGACTTGATGAACGGACTTAACGAGTCAACTTGTTGGGCTGACTTGGCCGGGTGACTTGATGAACGAACTTAAAGAGTCGACTTGGTGGGTCGAACTAGCATGGTGACTTGGTGAGAGTACTTGGTGGGCTGACCTGGCAGGGTGACTTGATGAACAAACTTAGAGAGTCGACTTTGTGAGAGTACTTGGTGGGTCGAACTAGCGGGGTGAGTTGATGAACGAACTTAAAGAGTCAACCTGGTGAGAGAACTTGGTGGGCCGAGCTGGCAGGGTGAATTGATGAATGAACCTAAAGAGTCAACTTTGTGAGAGTACTTGGTGGGCCGACCTGGCGGGGTGAGTTGAATACCGAACTTAAAGGGTTGACTTGGTGAGAGTACTTGGTGGGCCGACCTGGCGGGGCGACTTCATGAACAAACTTAAACAGTCGACTTGGTGAGAGTACTCGGTGGGGTGACCAGATGAAAAAACCTAAAGAGTCGACCTGGTGAGAGTACTTGGTGGGCCGACCTGGCGGGGTGACTTGGTGAGAAAACTTAAAGAGTCGACTTGGTGAGAGTAGTTGGTGGGCTGACTTGGCGGGGTGACTTGATGAACGAACTTAAAGAGTCGACCTGGTGGGCTGACATGGCAGAGTGACTTCATGAACGAACTTAAAGAGTCCACTTGGTGGGCCGACCTGGCGGAGTGACTCGATGAACAAACTTAAAGAGTCGACTTGGTGAGAGTAATTTGTGCGCTGACCTGGCAGGGTGACTTGATGAATGAACTTAAAGAGTCGACTTGGTGGGGTGACTTGATGAACACACTTGAAGGGTCAACCTGGTGGGGTGACTCTATGAACGGACCTAAAGAGTTGACTTGGTGAGAGTACTTGGTGGGGTGACTCGATGAAAGGACTTAAAGAGTCGACTTGGTGAGAGTACTTGGTGGCTCGACTTTATGAGCAGACTTAAAGAGTCCACTTGGTGAGAGTGGGCCTAACGGGGTGATGTGGTGAGTGGGCCTAACGGGGCGAGTTTGTGGGGTGACTTGGCGAGTGGTATTAGAGAGCTGAGATGGTGAGGTGACTCAGCGAGTTGGTTCATTGAGATGACATGGTCAGCTGACTTGGCGAGTCGACCTGGCCAGTGAACTTAAAGAGTCGACTTGGCAACGTACTCGAGTCGACTTGATGAGGCGACATGGTGAGCGGGCTCAAAGAGTCAACATGGTGAGGTGACTCATTGAGTCAACATGGTGAGGTGACTCATTGAGTCAACATGGTGAGGTGACTCATGGTGAGGAGCTATCCTTGAGGCGACTTGGTGGGCCTACTAGATTAGTCGACTTGGTGAGCTGACCTAACGAGCTGACACGGTGAACGGGCTTAAAGAGGTGATGACTTGGTGGGGTAACTCGGCAAGCCAACTTATCGAGGCGAGATGGTGAGTCGACTTGGTGAGCTGACTTGGTGAGCGCACTTAAAGAGTCAACTTCGTGAGGTGACTCGGCGAGTTAGCCTGTTGATGCGACTTGGGCGGGCTGACCTGGTGAACAAACTTAAAGAGGCGACTTGGGCCGGCTGACCTGGTGAGCGAACTTAAAGAGCTGACTTGGCAACGTACTTCAACAACTGACTTGGTGAGCTGACATGGTGAGTGGGCTTAGAGAAGCAACTCGGTGGGGCAACTTGATGAACGGACTTAAAGGGTCAACTTGGCAGGGTGACTTGATGAACGGACCTAAAGAGTTGACTTGGTGAGAGTACTTGGCGGGGTACAGACTTAAAGAGTTGACTTGGTGAGAGTACAGACTTAAAGAGTCAACTTGGTGGGAGTACTTGGTGGGCCGACTTGCTGAACGGACTTATAGAGTCGACCTGGTGAGAGTAGTTGTTCTGGTGACTTGATGAACGGACTTAAAGAGTCAGCTTGGCGGGGTGACTTGATGAAAGGACTTAAAGAGTCGACTTGGTCGGGTGACTAGATGAACAAACTTAGAGGGTCGACTTTGTGGGGTGACTTGATAAACGGACCTAAAGAGTTGACCTTGTGAGAGTACTCGGTGGGGTGACCTGATGAATAGACTTAGAGAGTCGACTTGGTGAGATTCCTTGGTGGGCCGACCTGGTTGGGTGACTTCGTGAACTGAATTAAAGAGTCGACTTGGTGGGGTGACTTGATGAACGGACTTCAAGGGTCGACTTGGCGAGGTGACTTGATGAACGGTCCTAAAGAGTTGACTTGGTGAGAGTACTTGCTGTGGTGACTTGATGAAAAGACTTAAAGAGTCGAATTGGTGAGAGTACTTGGTGGGGTGACTTGATGAACGCACTTGAAGGGTCGACTTGGTGGGGTGACTTTATGAATGGACCTAAAGAGTTGACGTGGTGAGAGTGCTTGGTGGGGTGACTTGATGAACATAGTTAAAGAGTCGACTTGGTGAGAGTAGTTTGTCAGGTGACTTGATGAACGCACTTGAAGAATTGACTTTGTTAGAGTACTTGGTGGGGTGACTTGATGAACGGACTTAAAGATTCGACTTGGTGGGCCGACCTGGCAGGGTGAGTTGATGAACGGACTTAGAGACTCGACTTGGTGAGAGTACTTGGTGACTTGGTGGGCCGACCTGGCTGGGTGACTTGATGAAAAAAATTAAAGAGTCGACTTGGTGAGAGTACTCGGTGGGCTGACCTGGTCACGTGACTTGATGAATGGACTTAAAGAGTCGACTTGGTGGGCCAACTTGGCCGGGTGACTTGATGAACGAACTTAAAGAGTCGACTTGGTGGGTCGAACTAGCATGGTGACTTGGTGAGAGTACTTGGTGGGCTGACCTGGCAGGGTGACTTGATGAACAAATTTAGAGAGTCGACTTTGTGAGAGTACTTGGTGGGTCGAACTGGCAGGGTGACTTGATGAACGAACTTAAAGAGTCGACCTAGTGAGAGAACTTGGTGGGCCGAGCTGGCGGGGTGAATTGATGAACGAACCTAAAGAGTCAACTTTGTGAGAGTACTTGGTGGGCCGACCTGGCAGGGTGAGTTGATGACCGAACTTAAAGGGTCAACTTGGTGAGAGTACTTGGTGGGCCGACCTGGCGGGGCGACTTGATGAACGAACTTAAAGAGTTGACTTGGTGAGAGTACTCGGTTGGGTGTTTCGATGAACAGACCTAAAGAGTTGACTTGGTGATAGTACTTGGTGGGCCAACCTGGCAGGGTGACTTGGTGAGCAAACTTAAAGAGTCAACTTGGTGAGAGTAGTTGGTGGGCTGACCTGGCGGGGTGACTTGATGAACGAACTTAAAGAGTCCACTTGGTAGAGTGACTTCATGAACGAACTTAAAGAGTCCACTTGGTGGGCCGACCTGGCGGGGTGACTCGATTAACGAACTTAAAGAGTCGACTTGGTGAGAGTAATTTGTGGGCTGACATTGCGGGGTGACTTGATGAATGAACTTAAAGAGTCAACTTGGTGGGGTGACTTGATGAACGCACTTGAAGGGTCGGCTTGGTGGGGTGACTCTATGAACAGACCTAAAGAGTTGACTTGGTGAAAACTTGGTGGGGTGACTCGATGAAAGGACTTAAAGAGTCGACTTGGTGAGAGTACTTGGTGGCTCGACTTTATGAGCAGACTTAAAGAGTCCACTTGGTGAGAGTGGGCCTAACGGGGCGATGTGGTGAGTGGGCCTAATAGGGCGAGTTGGTGGGGCGACTTCGCGAGTGGTATTAGAGAGCCGACGTGGTGAGGCAACTCGGCGAGTTGGTTCGTTGAGATGACATGGTGAGCTGACTTGGCGAGTCAACCTGGCGAGCGAACTTAAAGAGTCGACTTGGCAACGTACTCCAGTCAACTTGGTGAGGCGACCTGGCAAGCAATCTCAAAGAGTCAACATGGTGAGGTGACTCATTGAGTCAACATGGTGAGGTGACTCATGGTGAGGAGCTATCCTTGAGGCGACTTGGTGGGCCTACTTGATTAGTCGACTTGGTGACTCGACCTGACGAGCTGACATGGTGAGCGGGCTTAAAGAGGCGACAACTTGGTGGGGTAACTCGGCAAGCCAACTTATCGAGGCGAGATGGTGATTCGACTTGGTGAGCTGACTTGGTGAGCGCCCTTAAAGAGTCAACTTCGTGAGGTGACTCGGCGAGTTAGCCCGCTGATACGACTTGGGCAGGCCGACTTGGTGAACGAACTTAAAGAGGCGACTTGGGCGGGCTGACCTGGTGAGCGAACTTAAAGAGTTGACTTGGCAACGTACTTGAACAACCGACTTGGTGAGCTGAAATGGTGAGTGGGCTTAGAGAGGAAACTGGGTGGGGCAACTTGATGAACAGAATTAAAGGGTCGACTTGGCAGGGTGACCTGATGAATGGACCTAAAGAGTTGACTTGGTGAGAGTACTTGGTGGGGTGAACTGATGAACGGACTTAAAGAGTTGACTTGGTGGGAGTACTTGGTGGGCCAACATGATGAACGGACTTATAGAGTCAAATTGGTGAGAGTAGTTGTTCTGGTGACTTGATGAATGGACTTAAAGAGTCGCCTTGGCAGGGTGACTTGATGAAAGGACTTAAAGAGTCGACTTGGTTGGGTGACTCGATGAACGAAGTTAGAGGGTCAACTTTGCAGGGTGACTTGATGAACGGACCTAAAGAGTTGATATGGTGAGAGTACTCGGTGGGGTGACCTGATGAACAGACTTAGAGAGTCAACTTGGTGAGAGTCCTTGGTGGGCCGACCTGGTTGGGTGACTTCGTGAACTGATTTAAAGAGTCAACTTGGTGGGGTGACTTGATGTACGGACTTCAAGGGTCAACTTGGCGAGGTGACTTGATGAACCGTCCTAAAGAGTTGACTTGGTGAGAGTACTTGGTGTGGTGACTTGATGAAAGGAATTAAAGAGTCGAATTGGTGAGAGTACTTGGTGGGGTGACTTGATGAACGCACTTGAAGGGTCGACTTGGTGGGGTGACTTTATGAACGGACCTAAAGAATTGACGTGGTGAGAGTGCTTGGTCGGGTGACTTGATGAACATAGTTAAAGAGTCGACTTGGTGAGAGTAGTTGGTCGGGTGACTTGATGAACGTACTTGAAGAATCGACTTGGTTAGAGTACTTGGTGGGGTGACTTGATGAACGGACTTAAAGATTCAACTTGGTGGGCCGACCTGGCGGGGTGACTTGATGAACGGACTTAGAGAGTCGACTTGGTGAGAGTTCTTGGTGACTTGGTGGGCCGACCTGGCCAGGTGACTTGATGAACAAACATAAAGAGTCGACTTGGTGAGAGTACTCGGTGGGCTGACCTGGTCATGTGACTTGATGAACGGACTTAAAGAGTCAACTTGGTGGGCCGACCTGACGGGGTGACTTGATGAACGGAATTAGAGAGTCCACTTGGTGAGAGTACTTGGTGACTTGGTGGGCCGACCTGGCTGAGTGACTTGATGAACAAACTTAAAGAGTCGACTTGGTGAGAGTACTCGGTGGGCTGACCTAGTCACGTGACTTGATGAACGGACCTAAAGAGTCAACTTGGTGGGCTGACTTGGCCGGGTGATTTGATGAACGAACTTAAAGAGTCGACTTGGTGGGTCGAACTAGCGTGGTGACTTGGTGAGAGTACTTGGTGGGCTGACCTGGCAGGGTGACTTGATGAACGAACTTAGAGAGTCAACTTTGTGAGAGTACTTGGTGGGTCGAACTGGCGGGGTGACTTGATTAACGAACTTAAAGAGTCGACCTGGTGAGAGAACTGGGTGGACCGAGCTGGCGGGGTGAATTGATGAACGAAACTAAAGAGTTGACTTTGTGAGAGTACTTGGTGGGCTGACCTGGTGGGGTGAGTTGATGACCGAACTTAAAGGGTCGACTTGGTGAGAGTACTTGGTGGGCTGACCTGGCGGGGTGACTTAATGAACGAACTTAAAGAGTCGACTTGGTGAGAGTACTCGGTGGGGTGACCTGATGAACAAACCTAAAGAGTCGACCTGGTGAGAGTACTTGGTGGGCCAAACTAGCGGGGTGACTTGGTGAGCAAACTTAAAGAGTCGACTTGGTGAGAGTAGTTGGTGGGCTGACCTGGTGGGGTGACTTGATGAAAAAAATTAAAGAGTCGACCTGGTGGGCCGACTTGGCAGAGTGACTTCATGAACGAACTTAAAGAGTCCACTTGGTGGGCCGACCTGGCGGGGTGACTCGATGAACGAACTTAAAGAGTCGACTTGGTTAGAGTAATTTGTGGGCTGACCTGGCGGGGTGACTTGATGAATGAACTTTAAGAGTCGACTTGGTGGGGTGACTTGATGAACGCACTTGAAGGGTCGACTTGGTGGGGTGACTCTATGAATGGACCTAAAGAGTTGACTTGGTGAGAGTACTTGGTGGGGTGACTCGATGAAAGGACTTAAAGAGTCGACTTGGTGAGAGTACTTGGTGGCTTTACTTTATGAGTAGACTTAAAGAGTCCACTTGGTGAGAGTGGACCTAACGGGGCGATGTGGTGAGTGGGCCTAACGGGGCGAGTTGGCGGGGTGACTTGATGAGTGGTATTAGAGAGCCGATGTGGTGAGGCAACTCGGCGAGTTGGTTCGTTGAGATGACATGGTGAGCTGACTTGGCGAGTCGACTTGGCGAGCGAACTTAAAGAGTCAACTTGGCAACGTACTCGAGTCGACTTGGTGAGGCGACCTGGCGAGCGGGCTCAAAGAGTCAACATGGTGAGGTGACTCATTGAGTCAAAATGGTGAGGTGACTCATGGTGAGGAGCTATCCTTGAGGCAACTTGGTGGGCCTACTTGATTAGTCGACTTGGTGAGCCGACCTGACGAGCTGACACGGTGAGCGGGCTTAAAGAGGCGACGACTTGGTGGGGTAACTCGGCAAGCCAACTTATCGAGGCGAGATGGTGAGTCAACTTGGTGAGCTGACTTGGTGAGCGCACTTAAAGAGTCAACTTCGTGAGGTGACTCGGTGAGTTAGCCCGCTGATGCGACTTGGGCGGGCCGACCTGGCAAACGAACTTAAGGAGGCGACCTGGGCAGGCTGATCTGGTGAGTGAACTTAAAGAGTTGACTTGGCAACGTACTTGAACAACCGACTTGGTGAGCTGACATGGTGAGTGGGCTTAGAGAAGCAACTGGGTGGGGCGACTTGATGAACGGACTTAAAGGGTCGACTTGGTGGGGTGACTTGATGAACGGACCTAAAGAGTTGACTTGGTGAGAGTACTTGGCGGGGTGAACTGATGAACGGACTTAAAGAGTTGACTTGGTGGGAGTACTTGGTGGGACGACTTGATGAACAGACTTATAGAGTCAACTTGGTGAGAGTAGTTGTTCTGGTGACTTGATGAACGGACTTAAAGAGTCGGCTTGGTGGGGTGACTTGATGAAAGGACTTAAAGAGTCGACTTGGTTGGGTGACTCGATGAATGAACTTAGAGGGTCGACTTTGCGAGGTGACTTGATGAACGGACCTAAAGAGTTGACTTGGTGAGAGTACTTGGTGGGGTGACCTGATGAACAGACTTAGAGAGTTGACTTGGTGAGAGTCCTTGGTGGGCCGACCTGGTTGGGTGACTTTGTGAACTGACTTAAAGAGTCGACTTGGTGGGGTGACTTGATGAACGGACTTCAAGGGTTGACTTGGCGAGGTGACTTGATGAACGGTCCTAAAGAGTTGACTTGGTGAGAGTACTTGGTGTGGTGACTTGATGAAAAGACTTAAAGAGTCAAATTGGTGAGAGTACTTGGTGGGGTGACTTGATGAACGCACTTGAAGGGTCGACTTGGTGGGGTGACTTTATGAACGGACCTAAAGAGTTGACGTGGTGAGAGTGCTTGGTGGGGTGACTTGATGAACATAGTTAAAGAGTCAACTTGGTGAGAGTAGTTGGTCGGGTGACTTGATGAACGCACTTGAAGAATCGACTTGGTTAGAGTACTTGGTAGGGTGACTTGATGAACGGACTTAAAGATTTGACTTGGTGGGCCGACCTGTCCGGGTGACTTGATGAACGAACTTAGAGAGTCGACTTGGTGAGAGTACTCCGTGGGCTCACCTGGTCACGTGACTTGATGAACTTACTTAAAGAGTCGACTTGGTGGGCTGACTTGGTGGGGTGACTTGATGAACGAACTTAAAGAGTCGACTTGGTGGGTCGAACTAGCATGGTGACTTGGTTAGAGTACTTGGTGGGTTGACCTGGCAGGGTGACTTGATGAATGAACTTAGAGAGTCAACTTTGTGAGAGTACATGGTGGGTCGAACTGGCGGGGTGACTTGATGAACGAACTTAAAGAGTCGACTTGGTGAGAGAACTTGGTGGGCCGAGCTGGTGGGGTGAATTGATGAATGAACCTAAAGAGTCGACTTTGTGAGAGTACTTGGTGGGCCGACCTAGCGGGGTGAGTTGATGATCGAACTTAAAGGGTCGACTTGGTGAGAGTACTTGGTGGGCCGACCTGGCGGGGCGACTTGATGAATGAACTTAAAGAGTCAACTTCTTGAGAGTACTCGGTGGGGTGACCTAATGAACAAACCTAAAGAGTCGACTTGGTGAGAGTACTTGGTGGGCCGACCTGGCGGGGTGACATGGTGAGCAAACTTAAAGAGTCGACTTGGTGAGAGTAGTTGGTGGGCTGACCTGGCGGGGTGACTTGATGAACGAACTTAAAGAGTCGACCGGTGGGCCGACTTGGCAGAGTGACTTCATGAATGAACTTAAAGAGTCCACTTGGTGGGCTGACCTGGCAGGGTGACTCGATGAACGAACTTAAAGAGTCGACTTGTTGAGAGTAATTTGTGGGCTGACCTGGCAGGGTGACTTGATGAATGAACTTAAAGAGTCAACTTGGTGGGTTGACTTAATGAACGCACTTGAAGGGTCGACTCGGTGGGGTGACTCTATGAACGGACCTAAAGAGTTGACTTGGTGAGAGTACTTGGTGGGGTGACTCGATGAAAGGACTTAAAGAGTCGACTTGGTGAGAGTACTTGGTGGCTCGACTTTATGAGCAGACTTAAAGAGTCCACTTGGTGAGAGTGGGCCTAACGGGGCGATGTGGTGAGTGGCCCTAATGGGGCGAGTTGGCAGGGTGACTTGGCGAGTGGTATTAGAGAGCTGACGTGGAATGGCGACTCGGCGATTTGGTTCGTTGAGATGACATGGTGAGCTGACTTGGTGAGTCAACCAGGCGAGCGAACTTAAAGAGTCGACTTGGCAACGTACTCGATTTGACTTGGTGAGGCGACCTGGCGAGCGGGCTCAAAGAGTCAACATGGTGAGGTGACTCATTGAGTCAACATGGTGAGGCGACTCATGGTGAGGAGATATCCTTGAGGCGACTTGGTGGGCCTACTTGATTAGTCGACTTGGTGAGCCGACCTGACAAGCTGACATGGTGAGCGAGCTTAAAGAGGTGACAACTTGGTGGGGTAACTCGGCAAGTCAACTTATCGAGGCGAGATGGTGAGTCGACTTGGTGAGCTAACTTGGTGAGCGCACTTAAAGAGTCAACTTTTTGAGTTGACTCGGTGAGTTAGCCCACTGATGCGACTTGGGCGGGCTGACCTGGCGAACGAACTTAAAGAGGCGACTTGGGCGGGCTTACCTGGTGAGCGAACTTAAAGAGTTGACTTGGCAACATACTTGAACAACCGACTTGGTGAGCTGACATGGTGAGTGGGCTTAGAGAAGCAACTAGGTGTGGCGACTTGATGAACAGACTTAAAGGGTCGACTTGGTGGGGTGACTTGATGACCGGACCTAAAGAGTTGACTTGGTGAGAGTACTTGGCAGGGTGAACTAATGAACGGACTTAAAGAGTCGACTTGGTGGGAGTACTTGGTGGGCCAACTTGATGAACGGACTTATAGAGTCAACTTGGTGAGAGTAGTTGTTCTGGTGACTTGATGAACAGACTTAAAGAGTCAGCTTGGCAGGGTGACTTGATGAAAGGACTTAAAGAGTCAACTTGGTCGGGTGACTCGATGAACGAACTTAGAGGGTCAACTTTGCGGGGTGACTTGATGAATGGACCTAAAGAGTTGACTTGGTGAGAGTACTCGGTGGGGTGACCTGATGAACAAACTTAGAGAGTCGACTAGGTGAGAGTCCTTGGTGGGCCGGCCTGGTTGGGTGACTTCGTGAACTGACTTAAAGAGTCGACTTGGTGGGGTGACTTGATGAACGGACTTCAAGGATTGACTTGGCGAGGTGACTCGATGAATGGTCCTAAAGAGTTGACTTGGTGAGAGTACCTGGTGTGGTGACTTGATGAAAAGACTTAAAGAATAAAATTGGTGAGAGTACTTGGTAGGGTGACTTGATTGACGCACTTGAAGGGTCGACTTGGTGGGGTGACTTTATGAACGGACCTAAAGAGTTGACGTGGTGAGAGTGCTTGGTGGGGTGACTTGATGAACATAGTTAAAGAGTCGACTTGGTGAGAGTAGTTGGACGGGTGACTTGATGAACGCACTTGAAGAATCAACTTGGTTAGAGTACTTGGTGGGGTGACTTGATGAATGGACTTAAAGATTTGACTTGGTGGGCCGACCTGGCTGGGTGACTTGATGAACGGACTTAGAGAGTCAACTTGGTGAGAGTACTCGGTGGGCTCACCTGGTCACGTGACTTGATGAACGGACTTAAAGAGTCGACTTGGTGGGACGACTTGGCCAGGTGACTTGATGAATGAACTTAAAGAGTCAACTTGGTGGGTCGAACTAGCAGGGTGACTTGGTGAGAGTACTTGGTGGGCTGACCTGGCAGGGTGACTTGATGAACGAACTTAGAGAGTCGACTTTGTGAGAGTACTTGGTGGGTCAAACTGGCATGGAGACTTGATGAATGAACTTAAAGAGTCTACCTGGTGAGAGAACTTGGTGGGCCGAGCTGGCAGGGTGAATTGATGAACAAACCTAAAGAGTCAACTTTGTGAGAGTACTTGGTGGGCCGACCTGGCGGGGTGAGTTAATGACCGAACTTAAAGGGTCGACTTGGTGAGAGTACTTGGTGGGCCGACCTGGTGGGGCGACTTGATGAACGAACTTAAAGAGTCGACTTGGTGAGAGTACTCAGTGGGGTGACCTGATGAACAAACCTAAAGAGTCGACCTGGTGAGAGTACTTGGTGGGCCGACCTGGCGGGGTGACTTGGTGAGCAAACTTAAAGAGTCGACTTGGTGAGAGTAGTTGGTGGGCTGACTTGGCGGGGTGACTTGATGAACGAACTTAAAGAGTCGACTTGGTGGGCCAACTTGGCAGAGTGACTTCATGAACGAACTTAAAGAGTCCACTTGGTGGGCCGACCTGGCAGGGTGACTCGATGAACAAACTTATAGAGTCAACTTGGTGAGAGTAATTTGTGGGCTAACCTGGCGGGGTGACTTGATGAATGAACTTAAAGAGTCAACTTGGTGGGGTGACTTGATGAACGCACTTGAAGGGTCGACTTGGTGGGGTGACTCTATGAACAGACCTAAAGAGTTGACTTGGTGAGAGTACTTGGTGGGGTGACTCGATGAAAGGACTTAAAGAGTCGACTTGGTGAGAGTACTTGGTGGCTCAACTTTATGAGCAGAATTAAAGAGTCCACTTGGTGAGAGTGGGCCTAATGGGGCGATGTGGTGAGTGGGCCTAACGGAGCGAGTTGGCGGGGCGACTTGGCAAGTGGTATTAGAGAGCCGACATTGTGAGGTGACTCGGTGAGTTGGTTTGTTGAGATGACTTGACGAGTCGACCTGGTGAGCGAACTTAAAGATTCGACTTGGCAACGTACTCGAGTCAACTTTGTGAGGCAACCTGGCGAGCAGGCTCAAAGAGTCAACATGGTGAGGTGACTCATTGAGTCAACATGGTGAGGCGACTCATGGTGTGGAGCTATCCTTGAGGCGACTTGGTGGGCCTACTTGATTAGTCGACTTGGTGAGCCGACCTAACGAGCTGACACGGTGAGCGGGCTTAAAGAGGCGACGACTTGGTGGGGTAACTTGGCAAGCCAACTTATCGAGGCAAGATGGTGAGTCGACTTGGTGAGCTAACTTGGTGAGCACACTTAAAGAGTCAACTTCGTGAGGTGACTCGACGAGTTAGCCCGCTGATGCGACTTGAGCGGGTTGACCTGGTGAACGAACTTAAAGAGGCGACTTGGGCGGGCTGACCTGGTGAGCGTACTTAAAGAGTTGACTTGGCAAAATACTTGAACAATCGACTTGGTGAGCTGACATGGTGAGTGGGCTTAGAGAAGCAACTGGGCAGGGTGACTTGATGAACGGACTTAAAGGGTCGACTTGGCGGGGTGACTTGATGAACGGACCTAAAGAGTTGACTTTGTGAGAGTACTTGGCAGGGTGAACTAATGAACGGACTTAAAGAGTCGACTTGGTGGGAGTACTTGGTGGGCCGACTTGATGAACGGATTTATAGAGTCGACTTGGTGAGAGTAGTTGTTCTGGTCACTTGATGAACGGACTTAAAGAGTCAGCTTGGCGGGGTGACTTGATGAAAGGACTTAAAGAGTCGACTTTGTCGGGTGACTTGATGAACGAACTTAGAGGGTCGACTTTGCAGGGTGACTTGATGAACGGACCTAAAGAGTTGACTTGGTGAGAGTACTCGGTGGGGTGACCTGATGAACAGACTTAGAGAGTCGACTTGGTGAGAGTCCTTGGTGGGCTGACCTGGTTGGGTGACTTCGTGAACTGACTTAAAGAGTCGACTTGGTGGGAGTACTTGGTGGGGTGACTTGATAAACGGACTTCAAGGGTCGACTTGGCGAGGTGACTTGATGAATAGTCCTAAAGAGTTGACTTGGTGAGAGTACTTGGTGTGGTGACTTGATGAAAAGACTTAAAGAGTTGAATTGGTGAGAGTACTTGGTGGGATGACTTGATGAATGCACTTGAAGGGTCGATTTGGTGGGGTGACTTTATGAATGAAACTAAAGAGTTGACGTGGTGAGAGTGCTTGGTGGGGTGACTTGATGAACATAGTTAAAGAGTCGACTTGGTGAGAGTAGTTGGTTAGGTGACTTGATGAATGCACTTGAAGAATCAACTTGGTTAGAGTACTTGGTGGGGTGACTTGATGAACGAACTTAAAGATTTGACTTGGTGGGCCGACCTGGCTGGGTGACTTGATGAACGGACTTAGAGAGTCGACTTGGTGAGAGTACTTGGTGACTTGGTGGGCCGACCTGGCCGGGTGACTTGATGAAAAAACTTAAAGAGTCGACTTGGTGAGAGTACTCGGTGGGCTGACCTGGTCACGTGACTTGATGAACGGACTTAAAGAGTCAACTTGGTGGGCCGACTTGGCTGGGTGACTTGATGAATGAACTTAAAGAGTTGACTTGGTGGGTCAAACTAGCGTGGTGACTTGGTGAGAGTACTTGGTGGGCTGACCTGACAGGTTGACTTGATGAACGAACTTAGAGAGTCGACTTTGTGAGAGTACTTGGTGGGCCGAACTGGCGGGGTGACTTGATGAATGAACTTAAAGAGTCGACCTGGTGAGAGAACTTGTTGGGCCGAGCTAGCGAGGTGAATTGATGAACGAACCTAAAGAGTCAACTTTGTGAGAGTACTTGGTGGGGTGACCTGATGAACAAACCTAAAGAGTCGACCTTGTGAGAGTACTTGGTGGGCCGACCTGGCAGGGTGACTTGGTGAGCAAACTTAAAGAGTCGACTTGGTGAGAGTAGTTGGTGGGCTGACCTGGAGGGGTGAGTTGATGAACGAACTTAAATAGTTGACCTGGTGGGCCGACTTGGCAGAGTGACTTCATGAACAAACTTAAAGAGTCCACTTGGTGGGCCGACCTGGTGGGGTGACTCGATGAATGAACTTAAAGAGTCGACTTGGTGAGAGTAATTTTTGGGTTGACCTGGCGGGGTGACTTGATGAATGAACTTAAAGAGTTGACTTGGTGGGGTGACTTGATGAACGCACTTGTAGGGTCGACTTGGTGGGGTGACTCTATGAACGGACCTAAAGAGTTGACTTGGTGAGAGTACTTGGTGGGGTGACTCGATGAAAGGACTTAAAGAGTCGACTTGGTGAGAGTACTTGGTGGCTTGACTTTATGAGCAGACTTAAAGAGTCCACTTGGTGAGAGTGGGCCTAACGGGGCAATGTGGTGAGTGGGCCTAACAGGGAAAGTTGGCAGGGCGACTTGGCGAGTTGTATTAGAGAGCCGATGTGGTGTGGCGACTCGGCGAGTTGGTTCATTGAGATGACATGGTGAGCTGACTTGGCGAGTCGACCTGGCGAGAAAACTTAAAGAGTCGACTTGGCAACATGCTCGAGTCGACTTGGTGAGGCGACCTGGCGAGCGGGCTCAAAGAGTCAACATGGTGAGGTGACTCATTGAGTCAACATGGTGAGGCGACTCATGGTGAGGAGCTATCCTTGAGGAGACTTGGTGGGCCTAATTGATTAGTCGACTTGGTGAGCCGACCTGATGAGCTGACATGGTGAGCGGGCTTAAAGAGGCGATGACTTGGTGGGGTAACTCGGCAAGCCAACTTATCGAGGCGAGATGGTGAGTCAACTTGGTGAGCTGACTTGGTGAGCGCACTTAAAGAGTCAACTTCATGAGGTGACTTGATGAGTTAGCCCACTGATGCGACTTGGGCGGGCCGACCTAGCGAACAAACTTAAAGATGTGACTTGGGTGGGCTGACCTGGTGAGAAAACTTAAAGAGTTGACTTGGCAACGTACTTGAACAACCAACTTGGTGAGCTGACATGGTGAGTGGGCTCAGAGAAGCAACTCAGCGGGGTGACTTGGCAAGCACACCTGCTGGGGTAAGGTGGTAAAATGACTAGGTGATTCGACTTGGTGAGCTGACTTAGGGAGCTGACTTGGTGAGCGAACTTAAGGGGTCGACTTGGTGAGGCAACCTGAATAGTCGACTCGGTGAGGTGACTTGGGGAGCCGACATGGTGAGCGGTCTTAAAGAAGAGGTGACCTGGTGGGGCAACCTGGTGAGGCGAGACGGTAAGTCATCTTGGTGAGCTGGCTTGACGAGCTGTGAGTGGACTTAAAGAGTCAATTCTTGATTTGGGAAAGACCACATGGTTAGATGACTTGGTGAGCCGACCTGGCTAGCAAAATATGCAAGCAAACTTATAGAATCGACTTGCTGTCCCCAGCCAGGATCGCACGCCTGGGTCGACCCAACTTGGGTCACCCAACTAGGTCAACCCATCTCTGTCGCCCCAGCCTCGGGCGAGCCGACTGGGTTGCCAGGGTGGGTCGACGAGGGGAAAAAAAAAAAACAAAAAAAATCATGGGAGGCCCTGTACAGCGAAAAGCGCTAAATTTTGGGCATTACAAAAGAAAAAAAAAACAAGTTACCCACTTTTGGATCACGCACAAGTTTCAGTTCACGTATTGCCGAGCTGACTCGAGGCGTTATGCCTAGCTAGCTAGATTCGAGGTAGGGTAGCCGAAACGATCTGATTTGAGAATTTTCTTTATAAAAAGAGATCATGATAGGCCTCGTAAGGCAAAAAAGAATGAAATTTTGGGAGTTCAAAAAAAATGTTACCCGGTTTTGGATCGCGCATAGGGCTCGGGTCACGTAGCATCGAGGTGCCCTGGGTGACATGATTCGAGCGAAAAGTCGACGGTGGCATGAGTCGTGCAAAAAAATTAGAGGCCATTAAGGCTCGAGGTGCTTCGAGTCGAGGTTGCCGAGGCAGGTCGGGTTGAAAACTTTGGACGTTAACCAAAAAGAAAAAGTTAACCGCTTTTGGATCATGTACACGGCTTGGGGCACTTAGAATCAAGTCAAGCACAGTGACATGAGTCGTGCAAAAAATTTGGAGATGACTCAAGTCGGGGCATTCGACTCTATTCAAGTTCAAAACTTTGGGACTTGACAAAAAAAAGAAAAAAGAAAAAGTTACCCAGTTTTGGATCACGTAAGTGACTCGGGCCACTCAGAATCAAGGCAAGTGCGATTACATGAGTCGAGCGAAAAAAAAATGGAGGCGATTAAGGCTCGAGGAAATTTGAGTTGGGGTAGCTGAGTCGATTCAAAAACTTTGGCTGTTAGCCAAAAAAAGAGTTAATCACTTTTGGATCACGTACGTGACTTGGGGCGCATAGAATCAAGTAAAGCATGGTGACATGAGTGGTTCAAAAAAATTGCAGGCGATTAAGGCTCGAGGCGATTTGAGTTGGGGTTGCTGACACGATTCGGGTTGAAATCTTTGGGTGTTAACCAAAGAAGGAAGAAGGTAACTACTTTTGGATCATGTACATGACTCAGGGCACCAAGTTGAGCACGGTGACATGAGTCCTGCAAAAAAACTGGAGGCGGTTAAGGCTCGAGGCGATACGAGTCGGGGTTGCCGACATAATTTGGGTTGAAAACTTTGGGCATTAACGCAAAAAAAAAGTTGACCGCCTTTGGATCATGCACATGACTCAGTGCACTTAGAATCATGTCGAGCACGGTGACATGAGTCGTGCAAAAAAATTGGAGGCGGTTAAGGCTCGACGCGATTCGAGTCGGGGTTCGTGTAATTGGGGCGATTTGTGTCAGGGTTGCCGACACGGTTCGAGTTGAAAACTTTGGGCATTAACCTCCAAAAAAAAAAAGGTTGACCTCTTTTGGACCACGTACATGACTCGAGGCACTTAGAATCAAGTCGAGCACGGTGACATGGGTTGTGCAAAAAATTCGGAGGCGATTCGAGTCGGGGTAGCCAACTCGATTTGAGTTCAAAACTTTGGGCGTTAACCAAAAAAATAAGTTGACCAGTTTTGGATCACGTACATGAGTCGTCTGCCCTCGCGAAAATTACAAAACTCGGGGACCCGCCTGCAATTTGCAGTCGGAAGATTTTTTTGCCCTCATGAAAATTTACAAACCCCACTCGCTCGAAATTTGGACTTGGAAGTTTTTTCCGCCCTCGCGGAATTTACAAACCCCACCCACTCAAAATTTGGCACTTGGAAATTATGAAACCCCACCTGCCTGAAATTTGGACTTGGAAGATTTTTCCACCCTCATAGAAATTGCAAACCCGACCCACATGGAAAACTTTTTTGCACTTGCGGAAATCACAAAACCCCACGCGGGGGGAATTCGGCACTCGGGAGATTTTTCTGCCCTTTCGAAAATTGCAAACCCCACCAGCTCGGAATTTGGGACTCGGGAGATTTTTTTCCCCCTCGTGGAAATATTCCACAAAACCCCACTCGCCCAAAATTTGGCACTCGAGAGATTTTTCTGCCCTGGCAGAAATTTCTACAAAATCCCTCCCTCCCTCCCGGAATTTGGCACTCGAGAGATTTTTTCGCTTTGGCAGAAATTGCAAACCGCACCTGCCAGGAATTTGGCACTTGCGAGATTTTTTTGCCCTCGCGGAAATTTTCACAAAGCCCCACCCACCTGGAATGTGGCACTTGGGAGATTTTTCCGCCCCGACAGAAATTGCAAAAACCCCACCCACCGGGAATTTGGCACTTGGGAGATTTCTTCGCCCTCGTAGAAATTTTCACAAAATCCCACCCGCTCAAAATTTGGCACCTGGGAGAGTTTTCCCGCCCTCACAAAAAATTGCAAACCCCACCCGCCCAAAATTTGGCACTTGGAAGATTCTTCTCGCACTCGCACAAATTGCAAACCCCACCTGTCGGGAATTTGGCACCTGAGAGATTGTTACGTTACGAGCTCGCAAGAAAAAACCTTGCAAACCCCACCCCCACCCAGAATTTGGCAATTGGGAGATTTTCTCGCCCTCGCACAAATTACAAACCCCACCTAGCTCAGAGTCGGAAAAGGTTTTATGAATTGAGGCGACAGAGGGCTGAATCTCAGTGGATCGTGGCAGCAAGGCCACTCTGCCACTTACAATACCCTGTCGCTTATTTAAGTCATCTGCAAAAGATTCTTCTCGCCGACCGCTTGAAATTAATATCCAAGGTTTCTCCAACGGGCTAGTGTGTCGATCGGAGATGGCCAATGACACGGGCCCCTGGGAGTGCAAGAGCACCCCTACTGCGGGTCGCGATGCAGTCGGAGAGAGATATGCGCCACATCTAGTGTGGATTCTAACTTAGAGGCGTTCAGTCATAATCTGACACACGGTAGCTTCGCGCCACTAGCTTTTCAACAACGGTCTAAACCCAGCTCACGTTCCCTATTGGTGGGTGAACAATCCAACACTTGGTGAATTCTGCTTCACAATGATAGGAAGAGCTGACATCGAAGGATCAAAAAGCAACATCGCTATGAACGCTTGGCTACCACAAGCCAGTTATCCCTATGGTAACTTTTTTGACACCTCTAGCTTCAAATTTCGAAAGTCTAAAGGATCGATAGGCCACGCTTTCACGGTTTGTATTCGTACTGAAAATCAAAATCAAATGAGCTTTTACCCTTTTGTTCCACACGAGATTTTTGTTCTCGTTGAGCTCATCTTAGGACACCTGCGTTATCTTTTAACAGATGTGCCACCCCAGCCAAACTCCCCACCTGACAATGTCTTCTGCCCAGATCGGCATGCCTAGACGCACCTTAAGGCCAAAAATAGGGGCATTGCCCCATCTCTACCTCACAGAATAAGTAAAATAATGTTAAAAGTAGTGGTATTTCACTTGCGCCCGTAAGCTCCCACTTATTCTACACCTCTCAAGTCATTTCACAAAGTCGGACTAGAGTCAAGCTCAACAGGGTCTTCTTTCCCCGCTGATTCTGCCAAGCCCGTTCCCTTGGCTATGGTTTCACTAGATAGTAGATAGGGACAGTGGGAATCTCATTAATCCATTCATGCACGTTACTAATTAGATGACAAGGCATTTTCCTACCTCAAGAGAGTCATAGTTACTCCCGTCATTTACCCGCGCTTGGTTGAATTTCTTCACTTTGACATTTAGAGTACTGGGCACAAATCACATTGCATCAGCATCCGCAGGGACCATCGCAATGCTTTGTTTTAATTAAACAGTCAGATTCCCCTTGTCCGTACCAGTTCTGAGTCGACTGTTCACCGCCTAGGGAAAGCCCTCCGAAGGGGGCGTCCTGCGTCTGTCACCCGATCGGCACGCGACGGCCTACCCTCGCCGTGGGAGTAGCTTGGGCAAGCTGCCAATAGCCCACGAGTTCGAGGCGTAGACCCCTAGGCCCAGCCCTCAGAGCCAATCCTTTTCCCAAAGTTAAGGATCCATTTTGCCGACTTCGCTTACCTACATTGTTCTATTGACCAGAGGCTATTCACCTTGGAGACCTGATGCAGTTATGAGTACGACCAGGCGTGAACGGTACTCGGTCCTCTAGATTTTCAAGGGCCACCGAAGGCACACCAGACACCGCGAGATGTGTGGTGCTCTTCTAGCCGCTGGACCCTATCTTCGGTTGAACCAATTTCAAGGTGGGCAGGCTGTTAAAAAGAAAAGATAACTCTTCCCGGGGCCCCCGCCGACGTCTCCAAATTTCCTAACGTTGTCGTCTGCCGCCACGTCCCAGTTTGGGAATATTAACCTGATTCCCTTTCGATGATCGCACAAAGTGCGCCCTTCAAACAAGGTTTCCCCATCTCTTACGATCAACTAACCCATGTCCAAGTGCTGTTCACATGGAACCTTTCCCCACTTCAGTCTTCAAAGTTCTCATTTGAATTTTTGCTACTACCACCAAGATCTGCACCGGGGGCCGGTCCACCCAGGCTCACTCCCAAGGTTTCGCAACAACCCCCACGTCCTCCTACTCATCGGAGCCTGGCACTTGCCCCGACGGCCGAGTATAGGTTGCGCGCTTCAGCACCATCCATGACTTCCATGACCATCGTCCTGCTGTCTTAATCAACCAACACCCTTTGTGGGATCTGGGTTAGCGTGTAATTTGGCACCATAACTCGGCTTTCGATTTATCCTGCATCACCAGTTGTGCTTACCAAAAATGGCCCACTTGGAGCTCGCGATTCCGTGGTGTGGCTCAATAGAGCAGCCGCGCAGACTTACCTATTTAAAGTTTGAGAATAGGTCGAGGGCGTTACGCCCCCGATGCCTCTAATCATTTGCTTTACCCAATAAAACTCGCACGTGAGCTCCAGCTATCCTGAGGGAAACTTCGAAGGAAACCAGCTACTAGATGGTTTGATTAGTCTTTTGCCCCTATACCCAAGTCAGATGAATGATTTGCACATCAGTATCGCTGCGGGCCTCCACCAGAGTTTCCTCTGGCTTCGCCCTGCTCAGGCATAGTTCACCATCTTTCAGGTCCCAACAGGTGTGCTCGCACTCGAACCCTTCATAGAAGATCAGGGTCGGCCGGTGGTGCACCCCTTGAGAGGGGATCTCGCTAGTCAGCTTCCTTGCACCTCGTGGGTTTTCCCAACCTGCCAACTCATACACATGTTAGACTCCTTGGTCCGTGTTTCAAGACGGGTCGGATGGAAAGCCCGCTGGCCAGCGCCACGAGCGCACAGGTGCCCGAGAGCTCACCATAAAGGTGCGTGCTTCACTCCTCGACCACCACGACAGAAGTATTTGTGCGACCAGAAGGTCGCGCTTGTGCTGCCGCAACAGCCCACGCTGGCACGTCCCCTGAACCGAGCGGCGGACTGACTCACACCATTCCGCATCCGACCGGGGCACATCGCCGGCCTCCATCCGCTTCCCTCCTGGCAATTTCAAGCACATTTTAACTCTCTTTGCAAAGTCCTTTTCATCTTTCCCTCGCGATACTTTTTTGCTATCGATCTCTTGCCTGTATTTAGCCGTGGACAGAATTTACCACCCGATTAGGGCTGCATTCCCAAACAACCCGACTCGCCGACAGTGCCTCGTGGTGCGACAGGGTCCAGGCCTGACAGGGCTCTCACCCTCTTTGGCACCCCCTTCCAGGGGACTTGGGCCTGGTCCGTCACTGAGGATGCTTCTACAAACTACAATTCGACAGGCGCGGCCATCGATTTTCATGCTGGGCTCTTCCCGGTTCACTCGCCATTACTAGGGGAATCTTGGTAAGTTTCTTTTCCTCTGCTTATTGATATGCTTAAACTCAGTGGGTACTCACGCCTGACTTGGGGACGCGGTAGAGATGCAGCAATGCCTGCACTACGGTGGGCCACTGAGCCTAGAATAAAGTTCCTCACGAGGAATCGTTCGATCGACGCAAACAAACGCCAACCTTTGCGAGCCACCGCTCGTCGCGATGGATCGACGGACCTTGTGCTCATTTCAGCCGACCGCGTGCCACTTGTAGACACGGATGACCATCTCTGCTCCTCGTCGGGGAGGGCAAAATTTTTTAGTGCGACGCCCAAGCAGACGTGCCCTTGGTCAAGGCCTCGGGCGCAACTTGCATTCAAAGACTTGATGATTCACGAGATTCTGCAATTCACACTAAGTATCGCATTTTGCTACATTCTTCATCGTGGTGAGAGCCAAGATATCCATTGCCGAGAGTCATGATTTTGTTTTGTTTTTGCCTTTTGGCAACCCAAGCGCGCAAGGCGCTGGCTCGTGCTTTGTTCTTTGGATTTCTAAGGTGCGCGATGCACCCGTGTGTTGTTGGGTGTTGACACATCCCGAACCTCGAGCACCCAATGGGTGTGACGAGGAATGCTATGGTGTGTCCCCGCCCCATCCCCTCGCAAAGGTGGGAGGTGATGCATGGGAGAGCCGTGTCAGTGGACAGGGCCCCTGCCCCACAAATCATGCGAGTGCACCCATCCTAAACACAGAATGCTCCAAGCGACGAGTCAACACACCTGGGCAAGGCAACGAGGGGTTGCGGCAGTCTCGACTTGTCACCGTCAAAATGAAGGATCCCTCGCACAGCGCCGCGCACGCGATCAGACCATGAAATCTCAATGGGGGATGAGGCCCAGACCCCCTTTGAACTGCAACCGAGCAGAGACCTCTCACTCTGACGCAGACGTCGTTCGAAGGCACCGATCCTAATCCAGATTGCATCCGAGTCTCTTCTTCACCCCGCGGGGAATCCACGCTTTCGATCACGGGCATTCGATGTGACCCTCGACCTCGACGGTGCTGGACCCATAGCTTGGCCGTCCAGCACATCATTGCAGGGCCGAGTGTTCGCACGTCACCAAGATTTTGAGGGCGGGGAGGAGGCCAGCTCCCCATCCCCTACACGATTCAGGGTCTCAAACTGACAATGATCCTACCGCAGGTTCACCTACGGTAACCTTATTACGACTTCTCCTTCCTCTAAATGATAAGGTTCAGTGAACTTCTCGTGACATCACCGACAGGAACCGCTGTCGTCGCTGCCATCCGAACACTTCACTAGATCATTCAATCAATAGGAGCGACAGGCAGTGTGTACAAAGGGCAGGGATGCAGTCAACGTGAGCTGATGACTCGCGCTTACTAGGAATTCCTCGCTGAAGATCAATAATTGCAATGGTCTATCCCCATTATTGCCTCAAACTTCCATGGCCTAGGAGGCCATAGTCCCTCTAAGAAGCTGGTCGCGAAGGGGAACCTCTGCGTAGCTAGTTATCAGGCTGAGGTCTTCTTCATTAACAGAATTAACCAGACAAATCGCTCCACCAACTAAGAACGGCCATGCACCACCACCCATAGAATCAAGAAAGAGCTCTCAATCTGTCAATCCTTACTATGTCTAGACTTGGTAAGTTTCCCCATGTTGAGTCAAATTAAGCTGCAGGCTCCACTCCTGGTGGTGCCCTTCCGTCAATTCCTTTAAGTTTCAGCCTTGCGACCATACTCCCCCCAGAACCCAAACACTCTGATTTCTCAGAAGGTGCTGGCAGAGTCCTTAGAGAAACATCCGCCGATCCCTGGTCAGCATCGTTTATGGTTGAGACTAGGACGGTATCTAATCATCTTCGAGCCCCCAACTTTCATTCTTGATTAATGAAAACATCCTTGGCAAATGCTTTCGCAGTGGTTCGTCTTCCATAAATCCAAGAATTTCACCTCTGACAATGAAATACGAATGCCCCCGACAGTCCCTATTAATCATTACTCCGGTCTCGAAGGCCAACGGAACAGGACCAGACTCCTATTGCGTTATTCCATGCTAATGTATTCAGAGCGTAGGCTTGCTTTGAGCACTCTAATTTTTTCAAAGTAACGGTGCCAAAACCGCGACCCAGCCAATTAAGGCTAGGAACATGCCACTGGCAGAAGGGACGTGAGGGCCAGTGCTCACCCAGAAGGCAGACCGAACGTGATGACCCAAGGTCCAACTACAAAGTTTTTAACTGCAACAACTTAAATATACGCTATTGGAGCTTGAATTACCGGGGCTGCTGGCACCAGACTTGCCCTCCAATGGATCCTCATTAAGGGATTTAGATTGTACTCATTCCAATTACCAGACTCGATGAGCCCAGTATTGTTATTTATTGTCACTACCTCCCCATGTCAAGATTGGGTAATTTGCGCGCCTACTGCCTTCCTTGGATGTGGTAGCCGTTTCTCAGGCTCCCTCTCTGGAATCAAACCCTAATTCTCTGTCACCCATCACCACCATGGTAGGCCTCTATCCTACCATCGAAAGTTGATAGGGTAGAAATTTGAATGAAGCATCGCCAGCACAAAAGGCCGTGCGATCCGTCGAGTTATCATGAATCACCAGAATTGCGGGCGAGCCCATGCTGGCCTTTTATCTAATAAATGTATCCCTTCCAAGAGTAGGGATTTGGTGCACGTATTAGCTCTAGAATTACTATGGTTATCCGAGTAGCAAAGTACCATCAAAGAAACTATAACTGATTTAATGAGCCATCTGCAGTTTCACAGTCTGAAATAGTTCATACTTAGACATGCATGGCTTAATCTTTGAGACAAGCATATGACTATTGGCAGGATTGACCAGGTAGCTTCTAAATACGAGGGGACCCCCAAGACCTGCTACAGCCAAGGGATGCCCGCCGCAATGGGAAACCAAAATTTGCATTCGCTCCATCATGCATCCAAACATAATCTGCCGCACAAGCAACAAGAATGACATTCACAGCACATGCAAGACTCGCAACGCTCAAAGATTTCACACAAGAGGAAAGTGTGCCATCGTCGACCGGAGAGGGCCAAACAGGGAGCCTCGGTTCACAGGCACCTGGGAAGAACATCCCGTACGAAACCCTTTACCCTCGAACTCGCTGTCGTCACTACTCGAAAAGAAGCCTCGAGTTTGTATGAGATGCACCGCGCACGTAGCCACCTCAATTGTAAGGCCACTCAAAGACATCCATTTCCCAGGCATATGCCTCCTACATGCCTGTTAAGGTGCACCCACACAGACAAAATCCTTCTCGATTGCAACAAACATTTTCCCATGATGAAGAGCTGGTTGTCGAAGTGCCAATGGAGACCACCGTGCTGAACGGTGAAGGGCCATGCGAGTTGAAAACATGGTTGGTTATGCAATTGGCGGGGGCATCACTGTGCACGCGGCCACCTCAATTATAAGGCCGCTCGAGGGTATCATGTATAACAACACCCCCTCTGCACATTTATAGGTGATGAGAGCCCACCCGCATACACGGACATGTCTAACCTCTGGCAAATATCTCCTTTCCCAGCACAGCCTCGCTAACCATTCCCCATGACACGTGATCTGCCAGCGCAGGTACAAAAAAGTTCCTATGGTTGAACACTCACACTAGCATTGTCGAACAAGCTTCAATCTCATGCACATGCACATACCGAAGAACTGGCACTGCAAGGGAACCACCCGCGAGCACCCACATCTCGGCAAAAAGCATTCGTGAGATTTCTTCCCCTAGACAGACACGTTGGGCCTGCACTTGTCGGAGCATTGCAAAGATGAGCGCTCTGATTCGCAGGAGCCTGAGAAGAACATCTCGTACGAAACCCATTCCCCCAAAATGCTCAAATCACAAATCCTCGCAATAGGGTCGTAATGCAAAGATGTACACCGCGCACGTGACCAAGTAAGGACACTCAGAGACATCCATTTCCCAGGCATATGCCCCCTACACGCTTTTTGGTGCACCCCGTACAAATGGCCTTACTTTGACAAGCCCTCCCAGAATTTTGCATCTGAAGAGAGAGATGAAACGCCTTGGGCTTTTTGTCCACACAATGCAAACACCGAATGCTCTCTTTATGGGGGAGCTGAAGAAGAGTATCTCCCGCAGAACCCACAAGCCGTATCCATTCAGATCGCATAGGGCAGGATAGGGCATGGAGAGTTTCCGCATCCAAACAAAAATTATCAGTAATACTCTATGCTTCTACTGGCCCAGACCACAAAGGCTATCACGACAGTGCCATGCACTTCTGTAGAATGAGACAGTGAAGAGGCGAGCACGCACCGAGAACGCACTAGCGAATAAATTATGCGGCAACCAAACCTTTCATCAGCCCCCCTCTCAATCCCAAGGCTCTACCAATCGGTAAAAACTTAGGGTGGAGAGTGGACCCTTGATGAAATTAGGGACATCGAGCAATGCACCCGTGCAACCATCTCTTTCCTTCTTGCCATCCGAGCAGGATAAAAATGCAATGATAGAACGTGCCAATGAGACGGAGCCCTTGGCTAAAAGATACAAATCCATACACACTCAGCAACAAGCGCATCTTAGAATCGAACACCAAATGTGCAGTGTGTTGCAAGCCGTGCAGACACCTACATATAAGGGTATATCCATCAAAACAAAGCGACAAGTACTTCCCACCAGCTCTGCCATTGCGATTACCGAATGGGATAATACTCACCACCACAGATTAATGACCATCATTACCGTCTTGGAATAGATACAAGCACATCGAGCTTCATCCGATCAGCTGGATGAATTTCACCTTGAAGGGGCCCAATCCAAAAGTTCTGGAGGTCATCTCCTGGAACTCTCAAGAACAAGGCCCATCTTACATGCAAACTCTGCTATTGCGCAAACATAGGTTGCAATTAAAGAGAAATTGCAAGGCCGTCACAATGGCCCGAGGCCAATGCTCTGACTAAGTCAATTTTCTCTTGCAATCACCATGCCGCCATTCACAGAGAGATCTCCCCATTCACTTGTGACGCGATGCACAATCCAAGGGCTAGACGCGAGCTCGCCCTTGAAAGGCCACTTTCCAAGGCATCCCCCGATGACACATTGGAATGACAACCACTGTCGAACCATTTCCCAATGTTGTGCCGATCGAGTTGGCACAGAGCCACTAGACGAGGGCTCCCATTTTAGATCAAGTTTTAAAATCACCAAGAAGACGTGGTGAGGGCTGGCAACCGCTGCCAAACCTTTTTCCAAAATTGCGCTAGCTGAGTGACTAGAAAACATGCTTTATGCGATAGGCACGCAAAAATTTTTTCTAGAGCGCCAAGCACCCACCTCATGGCTAGAGACAAGGGCTCGCCATTAGATCAACTTCAAAATCGCTGAACAGACGTGCTGTAAAATGGCAACCGCTGCCAAGTCTCTTCTGTAGTTGTGTCGGTCGAGTGATTCAAGAAGGTGATCTAAGAGAGGGTCCAAGTGTAGGCATTCGTTGGGGGATTTGGGCCAATGGCATAAATTTATGCAATACACAAGCAACACCGGACGGAGGTGCTAGACGAGGGCTCCTATTTTAGATCAAGTTTTAAAATCACCAAGTAGACGCGATGAGGGCTGGCAACCGCTGCCAAACCTTTTTCCAAAATTGTGCTAGCTGAGAGACAAGAAAACATGATCTAAAGGAGAGTCCAGGTATAGCACCCTCGAGGGTGGGCTTCATGCCCCTCTAATTGATTCAACGTCGGCGTCCACCGTTTCAAAATTTGACATATCCATCCACCCTAATAGCGGTGTTGAATCAATGAGGGGGGCATGGGAGAGGCTCACGGCAACCATCTCTCCCATTGTAGCCGTGATAGGCACGCAAAAAAATTTTGCTAGAGTGCCAAGCACCCACCTCATGGCTAGAGACAAGGGCTCGCCATTAGATCAACTTCGAAATCGCAGAACAGACGCGATGTAGAATGGCAACCGCTACCAAGTCTCTTCCATAATTGCGTCGGTCAAGTGATCAAAAAAGGTGATCTAAGAGAGGGTCCAAGCATAGGGCATTCGTTGGGGTAATCGCGCCGATGGAAAAAATTTATGCAATACCCGAGCAACACTGGACGGAGGTGCTAGACGAGGGCTCCCATTTTAGATCGAGTTTTAAAATCACAAAGAAGATGCGGTGAGGGCTGGCAACCGCTGCCAAACCTTTTTCTAAAATTGTGCCAGCTGAGTGACAAGAAAACATGATCTAAAGGAGAGTCCACGAATAGCACCCTCGGAGGTGGGCTTCATGCCCTTCTAATTGATTCAACGTCGGCGTCCACCGTTTCAAAATCTGACATATCCATCCGCCCTAACAGCGGCGTTGAATCAATGAGCTGGGCACGGGAGAGGCTCACGGCAACCACCTCTCCCATTGTAGCCGCGATAAGCACGCAAAAATTTTTGCTAGAGCGCCAAGCACCCACCTCATGGCTAGAGACAAGGGCTTGCCATTAGATCAACTTCGAATTCGCAGAACAGACATGGTGTAGAATGGCAACCGCTGCCAAGTCTCTTCTGTAATTGCGTCGGTCGAGTGATCGAAGAAGATGATCTAAGAGAGGGTCCAAGCATAGGAATTCATTGGGGGATTCGCACCAATGGCATAAATTTATGCAATACTTGAGCAACACCGGACGGAGGTGCTAGACGAGGGCTCCCATTTTAGATCGAGTTTTAAAATCACCAAGTAGACGCGGTGAGGGCTGGCAACCGCTGCCAAACCTTTTTCCGAAATTGTGCTAGCTAAGTGACAAGAAAACATGATCTAAAGGAGAGTCGAGAAATAGCACCCTCGAGGGTGGGCTTCATGCCCCTCTAATTGATTCAATGTCGGCGTCCACCATTTATAAATCCGACATATCCATCCGCCCTGACAGCGGCACTGAATCAATGAGGGGGGCGCGGGAGAGGCTCGCGACAACCACCTCTCCCATTGTAGCCGCGATAGGCACGCAAAAAATTTTGCTAGAGCGCCAAGCACCCACCTCATGGCTAGAGACAAGGGCTCGCCATTAGATCAACTTTGAAATCGCTGAACAGACGCGCTGTAGAATGGCAACCGTTGCCAAGTCTCTTCCGTAGTTGCGTCGGTCGAGTGATTGAAGAAGGTGATCTAAGAGAGGTTCCAAGTGTAGGCATTCGTTGGGGGATTCGTGCCAATGGCATGAATTTATGAAATACCCAAGCAACACCGGACGGAGGTGCTAGACGAGGGCTCCTATTTTAGATCAAGTTTTAAAATCATCGAGTAGACACGGTGAGGGCTGGCAACCGCTGCCAAACCTTTTTCTAAAATTGCGCCAGCTGAGTGACAAGAAAACATGATCTAAAGGAGAGTCCAGGAATAGCACCCTTGAGGGTGGGCTTCATGCCCCTCTAATTGATTCAACGTCGGCATCCACCTTTTCAAAATCTGACATATCCATCCACCCTGACTGTGGCATTGAATCAATGAGGGGGGCACGGGAGAGGCTCGCGGCAACCACCTCTCCCATTATAGCTATGATAGGCACGCAAAATTTTTTTCTAGAGCACCAAGCACGCACCTCATGGCTAGAGACAAGGGCTCGCCATTAGATCAACTTTGAAATCTCTGAACAGATGCACTGTAGAATGGAAACCGCTGGCAAGTCTCTTCCGTAGTTTCATCGGTCGAGTGATCGAAGAAGGTGATCTAAGAGAGGGTCCAAGCGTAGGCATTCATTGGGGGATTCGCACTGATGGCATAATTTTAAGCAATACCCGAGCAACACCGGACAGAGGTGCTAGACGAGGGCTGCCGTTTTAGATCGAGTTTTAAAATCACCAAGTAGATGCGGTGAGGGATGGAAACCGCTGCCAAACCTTTTTCCGAAATTTTGCCAGCTGACTGAGAAGAAAACATAATCTAAAGGAGAGTCGAGGAATAGCACATCCAGGGTGGGCTTCACGCCCCTCTAATTGATTCAACGTCGGCGTCCACTGTTTCAAAATCTAACATATCCATCTGCCTTGACACCGGCGTTGAATCAATGAGGGGGGAACGGGAGAGGCTCGCGGCAACCACCTCTCCTATATAAGCTATTAGTGTGAGGCTCACTCTGCATTAGAAATTAGCGAACACACCGACATCCACCTTAAAAATCCAAATCCTTTAAAATTCCTACCAAACAGCCATTCACGACCCAATTTTTTATGAGGTCGGCAGAGGAGCAAAATATTGTCATCGGTTAGGAGATGTGAGTTCATGGAGCCGAGGGACTGAAATGGTCATTGAGCTCATCCGATCAACTGGATGAATTTCACCTTGAAGGGGCCCAATCCAAAAGTTTCGGAGGTCATCTCCTGGAACTCTCGAGAACAAGGCCCATCTTACATGCAAACTCTGCTACTACGCAAACATAGGTTGCAATTAAAGAGAAATTGCGAGGCCGTCACAATGGCCCAAGGCCAATGGCTCCGACTAAGTCAATTTTCTCTTGCAATCACCATGCCACCATTTACAGAGAGATCTCCCCATTCACTTGTGACGCGACACACAATACAAGGTCTAGTTGCGAGCTCGCCCTTGAAAGAAAGATCACTTTCCAAGACATCCCCTGATGACACATTGGAACGTCAACCACTGTCGAACCATTCCCAATGTTGTGCCGATCAAGTTGGCACAGAGGCAACCTTAGGGAGCTCCTGCGTAGCAGTCGGGATGTGCTTTCGTGCCCATCTCTCACAAAAACCAATGTTAGCTATGGACAAATTTGGAATCCAAGGGCTCGCATCCATCGATATCGTCGGCACTGGGTCTATATATTCAAAGGCCACGGAGAGGTTCCGATAAGAGAAGCTCCCCTGCTCGCTCACACAAACATCCCAAATTCTAGACACAAGCTCCCGCCCTTAGCATCGCTCTCCAGATCACCACAATGACACATTAAAATGACAACCACTGTCGAACAACTCTCAAAATTGTGGCAATGGAGTGAGAAAGAAGAGCAACTTTGGGGAGCCGCGCATAGTAAACGGGTTGTGCTGCTGCTTCATTTTGCTCTTATATAGATCCGAAATCGTTGATTTCATTTGGAATCCAAGGCTGCATTCGTCCTTGCTCAAACAATCAATGGCTCTTCTAATCAAATGGCTACGGGGAGCTTCCGATAACAAAGGCTCCCTTGTCACTCGTGATGCGCAGGCCAACTACTAGACGACGGGTTGCCCTTCAGATCACTGCCCAGGCAACCACCACAATGGCACCATTGGAATGACAACCGCTGCCGAACCATTCTGAAAATTTTGTGCCAAAGAAGTTGTTGCGTAGAGAATGACTCTAGGGAGAGAGCCCTCGCATAGAAAAATCGGGATGGCTTCACGGCCCTCCCAATAGAAACGATGCTGGTGCCAATATTCCAAAAATCTGAATAACGTGTCTTTCACGAACACCAGGACTGATTTCTATTGGGGAGGGTCACTGAGAACTTTTGTTATCAAAGCTCCCATTGTAGCCGTGATAGGCACACAAAAAATTGCTAGAGCCCCAAGCACCCACCTCATGGCTAGACAAGGGCTCGCCATTAGTAGATCAACTTTGAAATCGCTGAACAGACGCGTTGTGGAATGGCAACCGCTGCCAAGCCTCTTTCATAATTGCGTTGATCGAGTGATCAAAGAAAGTGATCTAAGAGAGAGTCCAAGGCTAGGGATTCGTTGGGGGCTTTGCGCCGATAGACAAAAAATTATGCAATACCCGAGCAACACCGGACGGAGGTGCTAGATGAGGGCTCCCATTTTAGATCGAGTTTTAAAATCACCAAGTAGACGCGGTGAGGGCTGGCAACCGCTACCAAACCTTTTTTCAAAATTGTGCCAGTTGAGTGACAAGAAAACATGATCTAAAGGAGAGTCCAAGAATAGCACCCTCGAGGGTGGGCTTCATGCCCCTCTAATTGATTCAACGTCACCGTCCGCCGTTTCAAAATCTAACATATTCATTCGCCCTAACAGCGGCATTGAATCAATGAGGGGGGCACGGGAGAGGCTCGCGGCAACCACCTCTCCTATTGTAGCCATGATAGGCATGCAAAAAATTTTGCTAGAGTGCCAAGCACCCACCTCATGGCTAGAGACAAGGGCTTGCCATTAGATCAACTTCAAAATAGCTAAACAGACACGCTGTAGAATGGCAACCGCTGCCAAGTCACTTCTGTAGTTGCATCGGTCGAGTGACCAAAGAAGGTGATCTAAGAGAGGGTCCAATAATAGGCATTCGTTGGGGGATTCACGCCGATGGCATAAATTTATGCAATACCCGAGCAACACCGGACGGAGGTGCTAGACGAGGGCTCCCATTTTAGATCATGTTTTAAAATCACCAAGTAGACGCGATGAGGGCTGGCAACCGCTACCAAACCTTTTTCCAAAATTGCGCCAGCTGAGTGACAAGAAAACATGATCTAAAGGAGAGTCCAGGAATAGCACCCTCGAGGGTGAGCTTCATGCCCCTCTAATTGATTCAACGTCGACATCCACCGTTTCAAAATCTGACATATCCATCCGCCCTGACAGTGGCGTTGAATCAATGAGGGGGGCACGGGAGAGGCTCATGGCAACCACCTCTCCCATTGTAGCCGCGATAGGCACGCAAAAATTTTATCTAGAGTGCCAAGCACCCACCTCATGGCTAGAGACAAGGGCTCACCATTAGATCAACTTTGAAATTGCTGAACAAACGCGCTGTAGAATAGCAACCGCTGCCAACTCTCTTCCGTAGTTGCGTCGGTCGAGTGATCGAAGAAGGTGATCTAAGAGAGGGTCCAAGTGTAGGCATTCATTGGGGGATTTGCGCCGATGGCATAAATTTATGCAATACCCGAGCAACACCAGACGAAGGTGCTAGACGAGGGCTCCCGTTTTAGATCAAGTTTTAAAATCATCAAGTTTTAAAAATCCAAATCCTTTAAAATTCCTACCAAACAGCCATTCACGACCCAATTTTTTATGAGGTCGGCAGAGGAGCAAAAGATTGTCATCGGTTAGGAGATGTGAGTTCATGGAGCCGAGGGACTGAAATGGTCATCGATCTCATCTGATCAACTGGATGAATTTCACCTTGAAGGGGCCCAATACAAAAGTTTCGGAGGTCATCTCCTAGAACTCTCGAGAAAAAGGCCCATCTTACATGCAAACTCTGCTACTGCACAAACATAGCTTGCAATTAAAGAGAAATTGCGAGGCCGTCACAATGGCCCGAGGCCAATGTCTCCGACTAAGTCAATTTTCTCTTGCAATCACCATGCCGCCGTTCACAAAGAGATCTCCCCATTCACTTGTGACGTGACGCACAATCCAATTGCTAGATGCGAGCTCGCCCTTGAAAGAAACACAACTTTCCAAGACATCCCCCATTCACTTGTGATGCGACGCACAACCCAAGTGCTAGACACGAGCTCGCCCCTGAAAGAAAGACCACTTTCCAAGACATCCCTCAATGACACATTGGAACGACAACCGCTGTTGAACCATTCCCAATGTTGTGCCGATCGAGATGGCAAAGAGGCAACCTTAGGGAGCTCCCGCGTAGCAATCGGGATGTGCTTTCATACCCATCTCTCACAAAAACCAATCTTAGCTATGAACAAATTTTTCCGCAATTACACCATTGGAACGACGACCGCTGTCGAACAACTCCCAAATTTTTGCCCCGATGGAGTGAGAAAGAAAAGAAACTTTGGGGAGCCGCACATCGCAAATGGGCTGCTGCTTCATTCCGCTCTTATATATAGATCCAAGGTCATTGATTTCATTTGGAATTCGAGGCTGCATTCGTCGTTGCTCACACAAGCAATGGCTCTTCTCATCGAATGGTCACGGGGAGCTTCCAATTACAAAGGCTCCCTTGTCACCCGTGATGCGCAGCCCAACTGCTAGACGACGGCTCGCCCTTCAGATCACTGCCCAGGCAACCACCAGAATGGCACCATTGGAATGACAACCGCTGCCGAACCATTCCAAATTTTTTTTTCCAAAGAAGTTGTTGCAAAGAGAATGACTCTGGGGAGAGAGCCCTCGCATAGAAAAATCAAGATGGCTTCATGGCAGCTGGATGAGATTTGAATTCATGGAGCCAAGGGAGTGAAATGGTCATCGAGCTCATCCGATCAACTGGATGAATTTCACCTTGAAGGGGCCCAATCCAAAAGTTCCAGAGGTCATCTCCTAGAACTGTCAAGAACAAAGGCCAATCTTACATGCAAACTCTGCTACTACGCAAACATAGGTTACAATTATAGAGAAATTGCAAGGCCGTCACAATGGCCTGAGGCCAAAGCTCTGACTACTAAGTCAACTTTCTCTTGCAATCACCATGCCCCGTTCATAGAGAGATCTCCCCATTCACTTGTGACGATGCACAATCCAAGTGCTAGATGCGATCTCGCCCTTGAAAGGCCGCGTTCCAAGACATCCCGATGAGACATTGGAATGACAACCACTATCGAACCATTCCCAATGTTGTGCCAATCGAGTTAGCACAGAGGCGATCTTAGGGAGCTCCCGCGAATCGATCGAGAAGTTCTTTCGTACCCATCTCTCACAAAAACCAATGTTAGCTAAACAATTTTAGAATCCAAGGCTCGTATCCATCGATATCGTTGGCACTGGGTCTATATTCAAAGGCCACGAAGAGGTTTCGATAAGAGAAGCTCCCCTGCTCTCTTGCACAAACATCCCCAAATGCTAGACGCAAGCTCCCACCCTTAGCATCGCTCTCCAGATCACCGCAATGACACATTGGAATGACAACCACTGTCGAACAACTCCCTAATTTGTGCCGATGGAGTGAGAAAGAAGAGCCAGATCGGGTCAACTAAAACAGCTAAGCCAGATTGGGTCGGCCAGCATGGCTCTGCCACAATTTTTCGCCGAGAGCTTTCGATATTAAACCTCCCATGTAGCAGCGATAAGTACACCATGACAAAATTGCTAGAGCACCGAGCACCCATAGCAAATTGCCATTATACCAAGCAACGCCGGAGTGCTAGACAAGGGCTCACGTTTAGATCAAGTTTTAAAATCACCAAAAAGACATGCCATGGATCGGCAACCGCTGCTTCACCTTTTCCAAAATTGAGTCATCAGAAAACATGATCTAAAGGAGAGCCGAGGAAAAGCACTGAGATCGCTTCATGCCCCTTTCATTCATTCAACATCAGCATACACCGTTTGAACACCCAACAATCTGATCCGCCTAGACAACAATGTTGAATCAATGAAAGGGGCATGGGAGAGGCTCGCGGCAACAACCTCTCCTATATAAGCTATTAGTGTGAGGCTCGCTCTGCATTAGAAATCTGTGATAGCGCAGACAAAAACCTTAAAAATCCAATTCAATGAAAAATGTGACCAAACAGCCATCCACGACACCATTTTTGGAGCTCGCCCAGATCGGCTCGGCCAGCATGGTGACTTGCTGACTCGGTGAGAGTACTTCGAACTATCAAGAACAAAGGCCAATCTAACATGCAAACTCTACTACTGCGCAAACATAGGTTGCAATTATAGAGAAATTACAAGGCCGTCACAATGGCCCGAGGCCAATGCTCTGACTACTAAGTCAATTTTCTCTTGCAATCGCCATGCCACTGTTCACAGAGAGATCTCCCCATTCACTTGTGATGACGCACAATCCAAGTGCTAGACACGAGCTCACCCTTGAAAGGCCGCGTTCCAAGACATCCCGATGACACATTGGAATGACAACCGCTGTCGAACCATTCCCAATGTTGTGCCGATCGAGTTGGCACAGAGGCGATCTTAGGGAACTCCCGCGTATTGATTGGGAAGTGCTTTCATACCCATCTCTCACAAAAACCAATGTTAGCTGAACAATTTTATAATCCAAGGCTCGTATCCATCAATATCGTCGGCACTAGGTCTATATTCAAAGGCCACGAAGAGGTTCCGATAAGAGAAGCTGCCCTGCTCGCTTGCACAAACATCCCCAAATGCTAGATGCAAGCTCCCGCACTTAGCATCGCTCTCCAGATCACCGCAATGACACATTGGAACGACAACCGCTGTCGAACAACTCCCAAATTTGTGCCGATGGAGTTAGAAATGAGAGCCAGATCGGGTCGGCCAGCATGGCTCGGCCACCATTTTTCACCGAGAGCTTTCGATATTAAGGCTCCCATGTAGCCGCGATAAGTACACCATGACAAATTGCTAGAGCACCGAGCACCCATAGAAAATTGCCATTATACCAAGGAACGCCGGAGTGCTAGACAAGGGCTCACGTTTAGATCAAGTTTTAAAATCACCAAAAAGACACGCCATGGATCGGCAACCGCTGCCTCACCTTTTCCAAAATTGAGTCATCGGAAAACATGATCTAAAGGAGAGCCGAGGAAAAGCACTGAGATTGCTTCATGCCCCTTTCATTGATTCAACATCAGCATACACCATTTGAAAACCCAACAATCCGATCCGCCTAGACACCAATGTTGAATCAATGAATGGGGCATGGGAGAGGCTCGCGGCAACAACCTCTCCTATATAAGCTATTAGTGTGAGGCTCGCTCTACATTAGAAATCTATGATAGCGCGGACAACTCCCTTAAAAATCCAATTCAATGAAAAATGTGAGCAAACAACCATCCACGACACCATTTTTGGAGCTCGCCCAGATCGGCTCGGCCAGAATGGCTCGCCCAGATCGGCTCGGCCAGCATGGCTCGCCCAGATCGGCTCGGCCAGCATGGTGACTTGCTGACTTGGTGAGAGTACTTTGAACTATCAAGAACAAAGGCCAATATAACATGCAAACTCTTTTACTGTGCAAACATAGGTTGCAATTATAGAGAAATTGCAAGGCCGTCACAATGGCCCGAGGCCAATGCTCTGACTACTAAGTCAATTTTCTCTTGCAATTGCCATGCCGCCGTTCACAGAGAGATCTCCCCATTCACTTGTGACGATACACAATCCAAGTGCTAGACGCGAGCTTTCCCTTGAAAGGCTGCATTCCAAGACATCCCGATGACACATTGGAACGACAACCGCTGTCGAACCATTCCCAATGTTGTGCTGATTGAGTTGGCACAGAGGCGATCTTAGGGAACTCTCGCGTATTGATCGGGAAGTGCTTTCGTAACCATCTCTCACAAAAACCAATGTTAGCTGAACAATTTTAGAATCCAAGGCTTGTATCCATCGATATCGTCGGCACTGGGTCTATTCAAAGGCCACGGAGAGGTTCCGATAAGAGAAGCTCCCTTGCTTGCTTGCACAAACATCCCCAAATTCTAGACGCAAGCTCCCGCCCCTAGCATCGCTCTCTAGATCATCGCAATGACACATTGGAATTACAACCACTGTCGAACAACTCCCGAATTTGTGTCGATAGAGTGAGAAAGAAGAGCCAGATCGGGTCGACGAAAATGGCTAAGCCAGATCGGGTTGGCCAGCATGGCTCGGCCACCATTTTTCACCAAGAGCTTTCGATATTAAAGCTCCCATGTAGCCACGACAAGTACACCATGACAAATTGGTAGAGGGCCGAGCACCCATAGAAAATTGCCATTATACCAAGCAACGCCGGAGTGCTAGACAAGGGCTCACGTTTAGATCAAGTTTTAAAATCACCAAAAACACACGCCATGGATCGGCAACCGCTGCCTCACCTTTTCCAAAATTGAGTCATCGAAAAACATGATCTAAAGGAGAGCCGAGGAAAAGCACTAAGATCGCTTCATGCCCCTTTCATTAATTCAACATCAGCATACACCGTTTGAAAACCCAACAATCTGATCCGCCTAGACACCAATGTTGAATCAATGAAAGGAGCATGGGAGAGGCTCGCGGCAACAACCTCTCCTATATAAGCTATTAGTGCGAGGCTCGCTCTGCATTAGAAATCTGCGATAGCATGGACAACTCCCTTAAAAATCCAATTCAATGAAAAATGTGACCAAACAGCCATCCACGACACCGTTTTTGGAGCTCGGCCAGATCGGGTCGGCCAGAATGGCTCGCCCAGATCGGGTCGGCCAGCATGGCTCGCCCAGATCAGCTCGGCCAGCTTGGCTTGGCCAACATGGCTCGCCAAGATCGGCTCAGCCAGATCGGGTCAGCCAGCATGGTGACCTGGTGACTCGGTGAGAGTACTTGGAACCATCAAGAACAAAGGCCAATCTTACATGCAAACTCTGCTACTGTGCAAACATAGGTTGCAATTATAGAGAAATTGCAAGGTTGTCACAATGGCCCGAGGCCAATGCTCTGACTACTAAGTCAATTTTCTCTTGCAATCACCATGCCGTCGTTCACAAAGACATCTCCCCATTCACTTGTGACGACGCACAATCCAAGTGCTAGACGCGAGCTCGCACTTGAAAGGCCGCGTTCCAAGACATCCCGATGACACATTGGAACGACAACCGTTGTCGAACCATTCCCAATGTTGTGCCGATCGAGTTGGCACAGAGGCGATCTTAGGGAGCTCCCGTGTAGCAATCAGGAAGTGCTTTCGTACCCTTCTCTCACAAAAACCAATGTTAGCTGAACAAATTTAGAATCCAAGGCTTGTATCCACTAATATTGTCGGCACTGGGTCTATATTCAAAGGCCACGGAGAGGTTTCGATAAGAGAAGCTCCCCTGCTCACTTGCACAAACATCCCCAAATGCTAGACGCAAGCTCCTGCACTTAGTATTGCTCTCCAGATCACCATAATGACACATTGGAATGATAACCGCTGTTGAACAACTCCCAAATTTGTGCCGATGGAGTGATAAAGAAGAACCAGATCGGGTCGACGAAAATGGCCAAGCCAGATCGGGTCGGCCAGCATGGCTCGGCCACCATTTTTCGCTGAGAGCTTTCGATATTAAAGCTCCCATGTAGCCGCGATAAGTACACCATGACAAAATTGCTAGAGCACCGAGCACCCATAGAAAATTGCCATTATACCAAGCAACGCTGGAGTGCTAAACAAGGGCTCACGTTTAGATCAAGTTTTAAAATTACCAAAAAGACACGCCATGGATTGGCAACCGCTGCCTCACTTTTTCCAAAATTGAGTCATCAGAAAACATGATTTAAAGGAGAGCTGACGAAAAGCACTGAGATCGCTTCATGCCCCTTTCATTGATTCAACATCAGCATACACCATTTGAAAACCCAACAATCTGATCCAATACACCGTTTTTGGAGCTCGTCCAAAACGGCTTGCCCAGATCGGTTCGGCCAGCATGGCTCGGCCAGAATGGCTCGGCTAGCATGGCTCGGCTAGAATGGCTCTCCCAGATCGGCTCGCCTAGATCAGCTCGGCCAGAATGGCTCGGCCAGAACGGCTCGCCCAGATCGGCTCGGCCAGCATGGCTCGACCAGAATGGCTCGCCCAGATCGGCTCGCCCAGAACGGCTCGCCCAGATCGGGTCAGCCAGAATGGCTCACCTAGATCGGCTCGGCCAGCATGGCTTGCCCAGAACGGCTCGGCCAGATCGGGTTGGCCAGAATGGCTCGCCCAGATCAGCTCGGCCAGCATGGCTCGGCCAGATCGTGACAGTGACTTGATGAATGGACTTAGAGATTCAACTTGGTGGGCCGACCTGGCAGGGTGACTTGTTGAACGCACTTGAAGGGTCGACTTGGTGGGGTGACTCTATGAACGGACGTAAAGAGTTGACTTGGTGAGATTACTTGGCAGGGTGACTCAATGAAAGGACTTAAAGAGTCGACTTGGTGAGAGTACTTGGTGGGGCGACTTGATGAACGCACTTGAAGAATTGACTTGGTTAGAGTACTCGGTGGGGTGACTTGATGAATGGACTCAAAGAGTCGACTTGGTGAGAGTACCTGGTGGCTCGACTTGATGAGCAGACTTAAAGAGTCAACTTGGTGAGAGTACTTGGTGGGTGAACTGATGAACGAACATAAAGAGTCAGCTTGGTGGGAGTACTTGGTGGGCCGACCTGGTGGGGTGGCTTTATGGACAGACTTAAAGAGTCGACTTGGTTAGAGTACCTGTTCTCGTGACTTGATGAACGGACTTGAAGAGTCAACTTGGTGGGGTGACTTGATGAAAGGACTTAAAGGGTCGACTTAGTGAGAGTACTTGGCGGGGCGACTTGATGAATAGATTTAAAGGGTCGACTTGGCGAGGTGACTTGATGAACAGACCTAAAGAGTTGACTTGGTGAGAGTACTTGGCAGGGTGAACTGATGAACGGACTTAAAGAGTCGACTTGCTGGGAGTACTTGGTGGGCTGACTTGATGAACGGACTTATAGAGTCGACTTGGTGAGAGTAGTTGTTCTGGTGACTTGATGAACGGACTTAAAGAGTCGGCTTGGCGGGGTGACTTGATGAAATGACTTAAAGAGTCGACTTGGTGGGTGACTCGATGAACAAACTTAGAGGGTCGACTTTGAGGGGTGACTTGATCAATGGACCTAAAGAGTTGACTTGGTGAGAGTACTCGGTGGGGTGACCTGATGAACAGACTTAGAGAGTTGACTTGGTGAGAGTCCTTGGTGGGCCGACCTGGTTGGGTGACTTCGTGAACTGACTTAAAGAGTTGACTTGGTGGGAGTACTTGGTGGGGTGACTTGATGAACAGACTTCAAGGGTCCACTTGGTGAGGTGACTTGATGAACGGTCCTAAAGAGTTGACTTGGTGAGAGTACTTGGTGTGGTGACTTGATGAAAAGACTTAAAGAGTCGAATTGGTGAGAGTACTTGGTGGGGTGACTTGATGAACGCACTTGAAGGGTCGACCTGGTGGGGTGACTTTATGAACTTACCTAAAGAGTTGACGTGGTGAGAGTGCTTGGTGGGGTGACTTGATGAACATAGTTAAAGAGTCGACTTGGTGAGAGTAGTTGGTCGGGTGACTTGATGAACGCACTTGAAGAATCGACTTGGTTAGAGTACTTGGTGGGGTGACATGATGAACGGACTTAAAGATTTGACTTGGTGGGCCGACCTGGCGGGGTGACTTGATCAACAAACTTAAAGAATCGACTTGGTGAGAGTACTCGGTGGGCTGACCTGGTCACGTGACTTGATGAACGGACTTAAAGAGTCGACTTGGTGGGCCGACTTGGTTGGGTGACTTGATGAACAAACTTAAAGAGTCAACTTGGTGGGTCAAACTAGCGTGGTGACTTGGTGAGAGTACTTGGTGGGCTGACCTGGCAGGGTGACTTGATGAACGAACTTAGAGAGTCGACTTTGTGAGAGTACTTGGTGGGTCGAACTGGCGGGGTAACTTGATGAATGAACTTAAAGAGTCGACCTGGTGAGAGAACTTAGTGGGCCGAGCTGGTGAGAGTAGTTGGTGGGCTGACTTGGCAGGGTGACTTGATGAATGAACTTAAAGAGTCGACCTAGTGGGCCGACTTGGCAGAGTGACTTCATGAACGAACTTAAAGAGTCCACTTGGTGGGCCGACCTGGCGGGGTGACTCGATGAACGAACTTAAAGAGTCGACTTGGAGAGAGTAATTTGTGGGCTGACCTTGCGAGGTGACTTGATGAATGAACTTAAAGAGTCAACTTGGTAGGGTGACTTGATGAACACACTTGAAGGGTCAACTTGGTGGGGTGACTCTATGAACGGACCTAAAGAGTTGACTTGGTGAGAGTACTTTGTGGGGTGACTCGATGAAAGGACTTAAAGAGTCGACTTGGTGAGAGTACTTGATGGCTCGACTTTATGAGCAGACTTAAAGAGTCCACTTGGTGAGAGTGGACCTAACGGGGCGATGTGGTGAGTGGGCCTAACGGGGCGAGTTGGTGGGGCGACTTGGTGAGTGGTATTAGAGAGCCGACATGGTGAGGCGACTCGGTGAGTTGGTTCGTTGAGATGACATGGTGAGCTGACTTGGCAAGTCGACCTGGCGAGCGAACTTAAAGAGTCGACTTGGCAACGTACTCGAGTCGACTTGGTGAGGCGACCTGGCGAGCAGGCTCAAAGAGTCAACATAGTCAGGCGACTCATTGAGTCAACATGGTGAGGCGACTCATGGTGAGGAGCTATCCTTGAGGTGACTTGGTGGGCCTACTTGATTAGTTGACTTGGTGAGCCGACCTGACGAGCTGACATGGTGAGCGGGCTTAAAGAGGCGACGACTTGGTGGGGTAACTGGGCAAGCCAACTTATCGAGGCAAGATGGTGAGTCGAATTGGTGAGCTGACTTGTTGAGTGCACTTAAAGAGTCAACTTCGTGAGGTGACTCGGCGAGTTAGCACACTGATGCGACTTGGGCGGGCCGACCTGGTGAATGAACTTAAAGAGGCAACTTGGGCGGGCTGACCTAGTGAGAGAACTTAAAGAGTTGACTTGGCAACGTACTTGAACAACCGACTTGGTGAGCTGACATTGTGAGTGGGCTTAGAGAAGCAACTGGGCGGGGCGACTTGATGAACGGACTTAAAGGGTCGACTTGGCGGGGTGACTTGATGAACGGACCTAAAGAGTTGACTTGGTGAGAGTACTTGGGGGGGGGTGAACTGATGAATAGACTTAAAGAGTCGACTTGGTGGGAGTACTTGGTGGGCCAACTTGATGAACTGACTTATAGAGTCGACTTGGTGAGAGTAGTTGTTCTGTTGACTTGATGAACGGACTTAAAGAGTCAGCTTGGCGGGGTGACTTGATGAAAGGACTTAAAGAGTCGACTTGGTTGGGTGACTCGATGAGTGAACTTAGAGGGTCGACTTTGCGGGGTGACTTGATGAACGGACCTAAAGAGTTGACTTGGTGAGAGTACTCGGTGGGGTGACCTGATGAACAGACTTAGAGAGTCGACTTGGTGAGAGTCCTTGGTGGGCCGACTTGGTTGGGTGACTTCATGAACTGACTTAAAGAGTCGACTTGGTGGGGTGACTTGATGAACAGACTTCAAGGGTCGACTTGGCAAGGTGACTTGATGAACGGTCCTAAAGAGTTGACTTGGTGAGAGTACTTGGTGTGGTGACTTGATGAAAAGACCTAAAGAGTCGAATTGGTGAGAGTACTTGGTGGGGTGACTTGATGAATGCACTTGAAGGGTCGACTTGGTGGGGTGACTTTATGAACTTACCTAAAGAGTTGACATGGTGAGAGTGCTTGGTGGGGTGACTTGATGAACATAGTTAAAGAGTCGACTTGGTGAGAGTAGTTGGTCGGGTGACTTGATGAACGCACTTGAAGAATCGACTTGGTTAGAGTACTTGGTGGGGTGACTTGATGAATGGACTTAAAGATTCGACTTGGTAGGCCGACCTGGCGGGGTGACTTGATGAACGGATTTAGAGAGTCAACTTGGTGAGAGTATTTGGTGACTTGGCGGGCTGACCTAGCCGAGTGACTTGATGAAAAAACTTAAAGAGTCGACTTGGTGAGAGTACTCGATGGGCTGACTTGGTCACGTGACTTGATGAACGGACTTAAAGAGTGGACTTGGTGGGCCAACTTGGCTGGATGACTTGATGAACGAACTTAAAGAGTCGACTTGGTGGGTCGAACTAGCGTGGTGACTTGGTGAGAGTACTTTGTGCATTGACCTGGCAGGGTGACTTGATGAACGAACTTAGAGCGTCGACTTTGTGAGAGTACTTGGTGGGTCAAACTGGCAGGGTGACTTGATGAACGAACTTAAAGAGTCGACCTGGTGAGAGAACTTGGTGGGCCGAGCTGGCAGGGTGAATTGATGAACGAACCTAAAGAGTCGACTTTGTGAGAGTACTTGGTTGGCCAACCTGGCGGGGTGAGTTGATGACCGAACTTAAAGGGTCGACTTGGTGAGAGTACTTGGTGGGCCGACCTGGCGGGGCGACTTGATGAACGAACTTAAAGAGTCGACTTGGTGAGAGTACTCAGTTGGGTGACCCGATGAATAAACCTAAAGAGTCAACCTGGTGAGAGTACTTGGTGGGCCGACCTGGCGGGGTGACTTGGTGAGCAAACTTAAAGAGTCGAGTTGGTGAGAGTAGTTGGTGGGCTGACCTATTGGGGTGACTTGATGAACGAACTTAAAGAGTTGACCTCGTGGGCTGACGTGGCAGAGTGATTTCATGAACGAACTTAAAGAGTCCACTTGGTGGGTCGACCTGGCGAGGTGACTCGATGAACAAACTTAAAGAGTCGACTTGGTGAGAGTAATTTGTGGGCTGACCTGGCGGGGTGACTTGATGAATGAACTTAAAGAGTCGACTTGGTGGGGTGACTTGATGAATGCACTTGAAGGGTCAACTTGGTGGGGTGACTTTATGAATGGACCTAAAGAGTTGACTTGGTGAGAGTACTTGGTGGGGTGACTCGATGAAAGGACTTAAAGAGTCGACTTGGTGAGAGTACTGGGTGGCTCGACTTTATGAGCAGACTTAAAGAGTCCACTTAGTGAGAGTGGGACTAACGGGGCGATGTGGTGAGTGGGCCTAATGGGGTGAGTTGGTGGGGCAACTTAGCGAGTGGTATTAGAGAGCTGACGTGGTGAGGCAACTTGGCGAGTTGGTTCATTGAGATGACATGGTGAGCTGACTTGGCAAGTCTACCTGGCGAGAAAACTTAAAGAGTCAACTTGGCAATGTACTCGAGTCAACTTGCTGAGGCGACCTGGTGAGCAGGCTCAAAGAGTCAACATGGTGAGGCGAATCATTGAGTCAACATGGTGAGGTGACTCATGGTGAGGAGCTATCATTGAGGTGACTTGGTGGGCCTACTTGATTAGTCGACTTGGTGAGCTGACCTGACGAGCTGACATGGTGAGCGGGCTTAAAGAGGCGATGACTTGGTGGGGTAACTCGGCAAGCCAACTTATCGAGGCGAGATGGTGAGTCGACTTGGTGAGCTGACTTGGTGAGCACACTTAAAGAGTCAACTTTGTGAGGTGACTCAGCGAGTTAGCCCACTGATGCGACTTGGGTAGGCCGACCTGGCGAATGAACTTAAAGAGGTGACTTGGGCAGGCTGACCTGGTGAGCGAACTTAAAGGGTTGACTCGGCAACGTACTTGAACAACAGACTTGGTGAGCTAACATGGTGAGTGGGCTTAGAGAAGCAACTGGGCGGGGCGACTTGATGAACAGACTTAAAGGGTCGACTTGGCGGGGTGACTTGATGAATGGACCTAAAGAGTTGACTTGGTGAGAGTACTTGGCGGGGTGAATTGATGAACAGACTTAAAGAGTCGACTTGGTGGGAGTACTTGGTGGGCCGACTTGATGAACGGACTTATAGAGTCGACTTGGTGAGAGTACTTGTTCTAGTGACTTGATGAACGGACTTAAAGAGTCAGCTTGGCGAGGTGACTTTATGAAAGGACTTAAAGAGTCGACTTGGTCGGGTGACTCGATGAACAAACTTAGAGGTTTGACTTTGCATGGTGACTTGATGAACGGACCTAAAGAGTTGATTTGGTGAGAGTACTCGGTGGGGTGACCTGATGAACAGACTTAGAGAGTCGACTTGGTGAGACTCCTTGGTGGGCCGACCTGGTTGGGTGACTTCGTGAACTGACTTAAAGAGTCAAATTGGTGGGGTGACTTGATGAACAGACTTCAAGGGTCGACTTGGCGAGGTGACTTGATGAACGGTCCTAAAGAGTTGACTTGGTGAGAGTACTTGGTGTGGTGACTTGATGAAAAGACTTAAAGAGTCGAATTGGTGAGACTACTTGGTGGGGTGATTTGATGAATGCACTTGAAGGGTCGACTTGGTGGGGTGACTTTATGAATGGACCTAAAGAGTTGACGTGGTGAGAGTGCTTGGTGGGGTGACTTGATGAACATAGTTAAAGAGTCGGCTTGGTGAGAGTAATTGGTCGGGTGACTTGATGAACGCACTTGAAGAATCGACTTGGTTAGAGTACTTGGTGGGGTGACTTGATGAACGGACTTAAAGATTCTACTTGGTGGGCCGACCTGGCGGGGTGACTTGATGAACAAACTTAGAGAGTCGACTTGGTGAGAGTACTCGGTTGGCTCACCTGGTCACGTGACTTGATGAACAGACTTAAAGAGTCAACTTGGTGGGCTGACTTGGCCGGTGACTTGATGAACGAACTTAAAGAGTCGACTTGGTGGGTCGAAGTAGCAAGGTGACTTGGTGAGAGTACTTGGTGGGCTGACCTGGCAGTGTGACTTGATGAACGAACTTAGAGAGTCGACTTTGTGAGAGTACTTGGTGGGTCGAACTGGCAGGGTGACTTGATGAACAAACTTAAAGAGTCGACCTGGTGAGAGAACTTGGTGGGCCGAGCTGGCGGGGTGAATTGATGAACGAACCTAACAAGTCAACTTTGTGAGAGTACTTGGTGGGCCGACCTGGCGGGGTGAGTTGATGACCGAACTTAAAGGGTCAACTTGGTGAGAGTACTTGGTGGGCCGACCTGGCGGGGGGACTTGATGAACAAACTTAAAGAGTCAACTTGGTGAGAGTACTCGGTGGTGTGACCTGATGAACAAACCTAAAGAGTCAACCTGGTGAGAGTACTTGGTGGACCGACCTCGCAGGCTGACTTGGTGAGCAAACATAAAGAGTCGACTTGGTGAGAGTAGTTGGTGGGCTGACCTGGCGGGGTGAGTTGATGAACGAACTTAAAGAGTTGACTTGGTGGGCCAACTTGGCAGAGTGACTTCATGAACGAACTTAAAGAGTCCACTTGGTGGGCCGACCTGGCGAGGTGACTCGATGAACGAACTTAAAGAGTCGACTTGGTGAGAGTAATTTGTGGGCTGACCTGGCGGGGTGACTTGATGAATGAACTTAAAGAGTCGACTTGGTGGGGTGACTTGATGAACGCACTTGAAGGGTCACCTTGGTGGGGTGACTCTATGAACGGACCTAAAGAGTTGACTTGGTGAGAGTACTTGGTGGGGTGAATCGATGAAAGGACTTAAAGAGTCGACTTGGTGAGAGCACTTGGTGGCTCGACTTTATGAGTAGACTTAAAGAGTCCACTTGGTGAGAGTGGACCTAACGGGGCAATGTGGTGAGTGGGCCTAATGGGGCGAGGTGGCAGGGCGACTTGGCGAGTGGTATTAGAGAGCCGACATGGTGAGGCGACTCGGCGAGTTGGTTCGTTGAGATGACATGGTGAGCTAACTTGGCGAGTCGACCTGGCGAGAAAACTTAAAGATTCGACTTGGCAATGTACTCGAGTCGACTTGGTGAGGTGACCTAGCGAGCGGGCTCAAAGAGTCAACATGGTGACGTGACACATTGAGTCAACATGGTGAGGCGACTCATGGTGGGGTAACTCAGCAAGCCATCTTATCGAGGTGAGATGGTGAGTCGACTTGGTGAGCTGACTCGGTGAGCGCACTTAAAGAGTCAACTTCATGATGTGACTCGGCGAGTTAGCCCGCTAATGCGACTTGGGTGAGCCGACTTGGCGAATAAACTTAAAGAGGCGACTTGGGCGGGCTGACCTGGTGAGCAAACTTAAAGAGTTGACTTGGCAACGTACTTGAACAACCAACTTGGTGAGCTGACATGGTGAGTGGGCTTAGAGAAGGAACTGGGCGGGGCGACTTGATGAACGGACTTAAAGGGTCGACTTGGCGGGGTGACTTGATGAACGGACCTAAAGTGTTGACTTGGTGAGAGTACTTGGCGAGGTGAACTGATGAACGGACTTAAAGAGTCGACTTGGTGGGAGTACTTGGTGGGCCGACTTGATGAACGGACTTATAGAGTCAACTTGGTGAGAGTAGTTGTTCTGGTGACTTGATGAACGGACTTAAAGAGTCAACTTGGTGGGGTGACTTGATGAAAGTTCTTAAAGAGTCAACTTGGTCGAGTGACTCGATGAATGAACTTAGAGGGTCGACTTTGCGGGGTGACTTGATGAGCGGACCTAAAGAGTTGACTTGGTGAGAGTACTCGGTGGGGTGACCCGATGAACAGACTTAGAGAGTCAACTTGGTGAGAGTCCTTGGTGGGCCGACCTGGTTGGGTGACTTCGTGAACTGATTTAAAGAGTCGACTTGGTGGGGTGACTTGATGAATGGACTTCAAGGGTCGACTTGGTGAGGTGACTTGATGAACGGTCCTAAAGAGTTGACTTGGTGAGAGTACTTGGTGTGGTGACTTGATGAAAAGACTTAAAGAGTCAAATTGGTGAGAGTACTTGGTGGGGTGACTTGATCAACGCACTTGAAGGGTCGACTTGGTGGGGTGACTTTATGAACGGACCTAAAGAGTTGACGTGGTGAGAGTGCTTGGTGGGGTGACTTGATGAACATAGTTAAAGAGTCAACTTGGTGAGAGTAGTTGGTCGGGTGACTTGATGAACGCACTTGAAGAATCAACTTGGTTAGAGTACTTGGTGGGGTGACTTGATGAACAGACTTAAAGATTCTACTTGGTGGGCCGACTTGGCCGGGTGACTTGATGAACAGACTTAGAGAGTCGACTTGGTGAGAGTACTTGGTGGTCCAACCTGGTCACGTGACTTGATGAACAGACTTAAAGAGTCAACTTGGTGGGCCGACTTGGCCGGGTGACTTGATGAACGAACTTAAAGAGTCGACTTGGTGGGTCGAACTAGCGGGGTGACTTGGTGAGAGTACTTGGTGGGCTGACCTGGCAGGGTGACTTGATGAATGAACTTAGAGAGTCGACTTTCTGAGAGTACTTGGTGGGTCAAACTGGCGGGGTGACTTGATGAACGAACTTAAAGAGTCGACCTGGTGAGAGAACTTGGTGGGCCGAGCTGGCGAGGTGAATTGAAGAACAAACCTAAAGAGTCGACTTTGTGAGAGTACTTGGTGGGCCGACCTGGCGGGGTGAGTTGATGACCGAACTTAAAGGGTCAACTTGGTGAGAGTACTTGGTGGGCCGACCTGGCGGGGCGACTTGATGAATGAACTTAAAGAGTCAAGTTGGTGAGAGTACTCGATGGGGTGACTTGATGAACAAACCTAAAGAGTCGACCTAGTGAGAGTACTTGGTGGGCCGACCTGGTGGGGTGACTTGGTGAGAAAACTTAAAGAGTCGACTTGGTGAGAGTAGTTGGTGGGCAGACTTGGCGGGGTGACTTGATGAACGAACTTAAAGAGTCGACCTGGTGGGCCGACTTGGTAGAGTGACTTCATGAACGAACTTAAAGAGTCCACTTGGTGGGCCAACCTAGCGAGGTGACTCGATGAACGAACTTAAAGAGTCGACTTGGTGAGAGTAATTTGTTGGCTGACCTGGTGGGGTGACTTGATGAATGAACTTAAAGAGTCGACTTGGTGGGGTGACTTGATGAATGCACTTGAAGGGTCGACTTGGTGGGGTGACTCTATGAACGGACCTAAAGAGTTGACTTGGTGAGAGTACTTGGTGGGGTGACTCAATGAAAGGACTTAAAGAGTCGACCTGGTGAGAGTACTTGGTGGCTCAACTTTATGAGCAGACTTAACGAGTCCACTTGGTGAGAGTGGGCCTAACGGGGCAATGTGGTGAGTGGGCCTAACGGGGCGAGTTGGCGGGGTGACTTGGCGAGTGGTATTAGAGAGCTGACGTGGTGAGGCGACTTGGCGAGTTGGATCGTTGAGATGACATGGTGAGCTGACTTGGTGAGCGAACTTAAAGAGTCAACTTGGCAACGTACTCGAGTCGACTTGGTGAGGCGACCTGGCGAGCGGGCTCAAAGAGTCAACATGGTGAGGTGACTCATTGAGTCAACATCGTGAGGCGACTCATGGTGAGGAGCTATCCTTGAGGTGACTTGGTTGGCCTACTTGATTAGTTAACTTGGTGAGCCGACCTGACGAGCTGAGACGGTGAGCGGGCTTAAAGAGGCGACAACTTGGTGGGGTAACTCAGCAAGCCAACTTATCGAGGCAAGATGGTGAGTCGATTTGGTGAGCTGACTTGGTGTGCGCACTTAAAGAGTCAACTTCGTGAGGTGACTTGGCGAGTTATCTCGCTGATGCGACTTGGGCGGGCCGACCTGGCGAACGAACTTAAAGAGGCAACTTGGGCAGGCTGACCTGGTGAGCGAACTTAAAGAGTTGACTTGGCAACATACTTGAACAACCGACTTGGTGAGCTGACATGGTGAGTGGGCTTAGAGAAGCAACTGGGCAGGGCGACTTGATGAATGGACTTAAAGGGTCGACTTGGCGGGGTGACTTGATGAACGGACCTAAAGAGTTGACTTGGTGAGAGTACTTGGCGGGGTGAACTGATGAACGGACTTAAAGAGTCAACTTGGTGGGAGTACTTGGTGGGCCAACTTGATGAACAAACTTATAGAGTCAACTTGGTGAGAGTAGTTGTTCTGGTGACTTGATGAACGAACTTAAAGAGTTAGCTTGGTGGGGTGACTTGATGAAAGGACTTAAAGAGTCGACTTGGTCGGGTGACTCGATGAACGAACTTAAAGGGTCGACTTTGCGAGGTGACTTGATGAACGAACCTAAAGAGTTGACTTGGTGAGAGTACTCGGTGGGGTGACCTGATGAACAAACTTAGAGAGTCGACTTGGTGAGAGTCCTTGGTGGGCCGACCTGGTTGGGTGACTTCGTGAACTGACTTAAAGAGTCGACTTGGTGGGAGTACTTGGTGGGGTGACTTGATGAACGGACTTCAAGGGTCAACTTGGCAAGGTGACTTGATGAACGGTCCTAAAGAGTTGACTTGGTGAGAGTACTTAGTGTGGTGACTTGATGAAAAGACTTAAAGAGTCAAATTGGTGAGAGTACTTGATGGGGTGACTTCATGAACGCACTTGAAGGGTCGACTTGGTGGGGTGACTTTATGAATGGACCTAAAGAGTTGACGTGGTGAGAGTGCTTGGTGGGGTGACTTGATAAACATAGTTAAAGAGTCGACTTGGTCAGAGTAGTTGGTCGGGTGACTTGATGAACGCACTTGATGAATCGACTTGGTTAGAGTACTTGGTGGGGTGACTTGATGAACGAACTTAAAGATTTGACTTGGTGGGCCGACCAGGTGGGGTGACTTGATGAGCGAACTTAGAGAGTCGACTTGGTGAGAGTACTTGGTGACTTGGTGGGCCGACCTGGCCGGTTGACTTGATGAACAAACTTAAAGAGTCGACTTGGTGAGAGTACTCGGTGGGCTAACCTGGTCACGTGAATTGATGAACGGACTTAAAGAGTCGACTTGATGGGCTGACTTGGCCGGGTGACTTGATGAATGAACTTAAAGAGTCAACTTGGTGGGTCAAACTAGTGTGGTGACTTGGTGAGAGTACTTGGTGGGCTGACCTGGCAGGGTGACTTGATGAACGAACTTAGAGAGTTGACTTTGTAAGAGTACTTGGTGGGTCGAACTAGCGAGGTGACTTGATGAACGAACTTAAAGAGTCAACTTGGTGAGAGAACATGGTGGGCTGAGCTAGCGGGGTGAATTGATGAACGAACCTAAAGAGTCGACTTTGTGAGAGTACTTGGTGGGCCAACCTGGCGGGGTGAGTTGTTGACCAAACTTAAAGGGTCGACTTGGTGAGAGTACTTGGTGGGCCGACTTGGCAGGGCGACTTGATGAACGAACTTAAAGAGTCGACTTGGTGAGAGTACTTGGTGGGGTGACCTGATGAACAAACCTAAATAATCGACCTGGTGAGAGTACTTGGGGGGCCGACCTGGCGAGGTGACTTGGTGAGAAAACTTAAAGAGTCGACTTGGTGAGAGTAGTTGGTGGGCTAACTTGGCGGGGTGACTTGATAAACGAACTTAAAGAGTCGACCTGGTGGGCCGACTTGGCAGAGTGACTTCATGAACGAACTTAAAGAGTCCACTTGGTGGGCCAACTTGGCGGGGTGACTCGATGAACGAACTTAAAGAGTCAACTTGGTGAGAGTAATTTGTGGGCTGACCTGGCGGGGTGACTTGATGAATGAACTTAAAGAGTCAACTTGGTGGGGTGACTTGTTGAACACACTTGAAGGGTCGACTTGGTGGGGTGACTCTATGAACGGACCTAAAGAGTTGACTTGGTGAGAGTACTTGGTGGGGTGACTCAATGAAAGGACTTAAAGAGTCCACTTGGTGAGAGTACTTGGTGGCTCGACTTTATGAGCAGACTTAAAGAGTCCACTTGGTGAGAGTGGGCCTAATGGGGTGATGTGGTGAGTGGGCCTAACGGGGCAAGTTGGAAGGGCGACTTGGCGAGTCGACCTAGCGAGCGAACTTAAAGAGTCAACTTGGCAACGTACTCAAGTCGACTTGGTGAGGCAACCTAGCGAGCGGGCTCAAAGAGTCAACATGGTGAGGCGACTCATTGATTCAACATGGTGAGGCGACTCATGGTGAGGAGCTATCCTTGAGGCGACTTGGTGGGCCTACTTGATTGGTCGACTTGGTGAGCCGACCTGACAAGCTGATACAGTGAGTGGGCTTAAAGAGGCAAAGACATGGTGGGGTAACTTAGCAAGCCAACTTATCGAGGTGAGATGGTGAGTCAACTTGGTGAGCTGACTTGGTGAGTGCACTTAAAGAGTCAACTTCATGAGGTGACTCAGCGAGTTAGCCCGCTGATGTGACTTGGGCGGGCCGACCTAGCGAATGAACTTAAAGAGGCGACTTGGGCGGGCTGACCTGATGAGCGAACTTAAAGAGTTAACTTGGCAACGTACTTGAACAACCAACTTGGTGAGCAAACATGGTGAGTGGGCTTAGAGAAGCAACTCGGCAGGGTGACTTGGCGAGCACACTTGCTGGGGCAAGGTGGTAAAATGACTAGGTGATTCGACTTGGTGAGCTGACTTAGGGAGCTGACTTGGTGAGCGAACTTAAGGGGTTGACTTGGTGAGGCAACCTGAATAGTTGACTCGGTGAGGTGACTTGGGGAGCTGACATGGTGACCGATCTTAAAGAAGAGGTGACCTGGTGGGGCAACCTGGAGAGGCGAGATGGTAAGTCATCTTGGTGAGCCGGCTTGACGAGCTGTGAGTGGACTTAAAGATTCAATTCTTGATTTGGCAAAGACCACATGGTTAGATGACTTGGTGAGCCGACTTGGCTAGCAAAATTGGCAAGAAAACTTATAGAATCGACTTGCTGTCCCCAGCCAGGATCGCACGCCTAGGTCGACCCAAATTGGCTCACCCGACTAGGTCAACCCATCTTCGTCGCCCTAGCCTCGGGCGACCCGACTGGGTCGCCAGAGTGGGTCGACGAGGGGAAAAAAAAAAAAAACAAAAAAAATCATGGG
>CM053789.1:687606297-687613797 GCA_028749045.1 Cupressus sempervirens | reverse complement strand
AGTTGACTTGGTGAGAGTACTCGGTGGGGTGACCTGATGAACAGACTTAGAGTGTCGACTTGGTGAGAGTCCTTGGTGGGCCGACCTGGTTGGGTGACTTCGTGAACTGACTTAAAGAGTCAACTTGGTGGGGTGACTTGATGAACGGACTTCAAGGGTCGACTTGGCTAGGTGACTTGATGAACGGTCCTAAAGAGTTGACTTGGTGAGAGTACTTGGTGTGGTGACTTGATGAAAAGACTTAAAGAGTCGAATTGGTGAGGGTACTTGGTGGGGTGACTTGATGAATGCACTTGAAGGGTCGACTTGGTGGGGTGACTTTATGAACGGACCTAAAGAGTTGACGTGGTGAGAGTGCTTGGTGGGGTGACTTGATGAAAATAGTTAAAGAGTCGACTTGGTGAGAGTAGTTGGTCGGGTGACTTGATGAACGCACTTGAAGAATCGACTTGGTTAGAGTACTTGGTGGGGTGACTTGATGAACAGACTTAAAGATTCGACTTGATGGGCCGACCTGGCGGGGTGACTTGATGAACAGACTTAGAGAGTCGACTTGGTGAGAGTACTTGGTGACTTGGTGGGCCGACCTGGCCGGGTGACTTGATGAACAAACTTAAAGAGTCAACTTGGTGAGAATACTCAGTGGGCTGACTTGGTCACGTGACTTGATGAACGGACTTAAAGAGTCGACTTGGTGGGCCGACTTGGCCAGGTGACTTGATGAACAGACTTAAAGAGTTGACTTGGTGGGTCAAACTAGCATGGTGACTTGGTGAGAGTACTTGGTGGGCTGACCTGGTAGGGTGACTTGATGAACAAACTTAGAGAGTCAACTTTGTGAGAGTACTTGGTGGGTCGAGCTGGCAGGGTGAATTGATGAACGAACCTAAAGAGTTGACTTTGTGAGAGTACTTGGTGGGCCGACCTGGTGGGGTGAGTTGATGACCGAACTTAAAGGGTCGACTTGGTGAGAGTACTTGGTGGGCCGACCTGGCGAGGCGACTTGATAAACGAACTTAAAGAGTCAACTTGGTGAGAGTACTCGGTGGGGTGACCTGATGAACAAACCTAAAGAGTCAACCTGGTGAGAGTACTTGGTGGGCCGACCTGGCGGGGTGACTTGGTGAGCAAACATAAAGAGTCGACTTGGTGAGAGTAGTTGGTGGGCTGACTTGGCGGGCTGACTTGATGAACGAACTTAAAGAGTCGACCTGGTGGGCTGACTTGGCAGAGTGACTTCATGAACGAACTTAAAGAGTCCACTTGGTGGGCCGACCTGGCAGGGTGACTCGATGAACGAACTTAAAGAGTCAACTTGGTGAGAGTAATTTGTGGGCTGACCTGGCGGGGTGACTTGATGAATGAACTTAAAGAGTTGACTTGGTGGGGTGACTTGATGAATGCACTTGAAGGGTTGACTTGGTGGGGTGACTCTATGAACGAACCTAAAGAGTTGACTTGGTGAGAGTACTTGGTGGGGTGACTCGAGGAAAGGACTTAAAGAGTCAACTTGGTGAGAGTACTTGGTGGCTCGACTTTATGAGTAGACTTAAAGAGTCCACTTGGTGAGAGTGGGCCTAACGGGGCGATGTGGTGAGTGGCCCTAATGGGGTGAGTTGGTGGGGTGACTTGGCGAGTGGTATTAGAGAGCTGACATGGTGAGGCGACTCAGCGAGTTGGTTCATTGAGATGACATGGTGAGCTGACTTGGTGAGTCGACCTACTGAGCGAACTTTAAGAGTCGACTTGGCAACGTACTCGAGTCGACTTGGTGAGGGAGCCTGGCGAGCGGGCTCAAAGAGTCTACATGGTGAGGCGACTCATTGAGTCAACATGGTGAGGCAACTCATGGTGAGGAGCTATCCTTGAGGCAACTTGGTGGGCCTACTTGATTAGTCGACTTGGTGAGCCGACCTGATGAGCTGACACGGTGAGCGGGCTTAAAGAGGCGACGACTTGGTGGGGTAACTTGGCAAGCGAACTTATCAAGGCGAGATGGTGACTTGACTTGGTGAGCTGACTTGGTGAGTGCACTTAAAGAGTCAACTTTGTGAGGTGACTCGGTGAGTTAGCCCGCTGATGCGACTTGGGCAGGCCAACCTAGCGAATGAACTTAAAGAGGCAACTTAGGTGGGCTGACCTGGTGAGCGAACTTAAAGAGTTGACTTGGCAACGTACTTGAACAACCGACTTGGTGAGCTGACATGGTGAGTGGGCTTAGAGAAGCAACTAGGCGGGGCAACTTGATGAACAGACTTAAAGGGTCGACTTGGCGTGGTGACTTGATGAATGGACCTAAAGAGTTGACTTGGTGAGAGTACTTGGCAGGGTGAACTGATGAACGGACTTAAAGAGTCAACTTGGTGGGAGTACTTGGCGGGCTGACTTGATGAAAAGACTTATAGAGTCGACTTGGTGAGAGTAGTTGTTCTGGTGACTTGATGAACGGACTTAAAGAGTCGGCTTGGCGGGGTGACTTGATGAAAGGACTTAAAGAGTCGACTTGGTCGGCTGACTCGATGAACGAACTTAGAGGGTCAACTTTGCCGGGTGACTTGATGAATGGACCTAAAGAGTTGACTTGGTGAGAGTACTCGGTGGGGTGACCTCATGAACAGACTTAGAGAGTCAACTTGGTGAGAGTCCTTGGTGGGCCGACCTAGTTGGGTGACTTCGTGAACTGACTTAAATGGTCGACTTGGTGGGGTGACTTGATGAACGAACTTCAAGGGTCGACTTGGCGAGGTGACTTGATGAACGGTCCTAAAGAGTTGACTTGGTGAGAGTACTTGGTGTGGTGACTTGATGAAAAGACTTAAAGAGTCAAATTGGTGAGAGTACTTGGTGGGGTGACTTGATGAACGCACTTGAAGGGTCGACTTGGTGGGGTGACTTTATGAATGGACCTAAAGAGTTGATGTGGTGAGAGTGCTTAGTTGGGTGACTTGATGAACATAGTTAAAGAGTCAACTTCGTGAGAGTAGTTGGTTGGGTGAGTTGATGAATGCACTTGAAGAATCGACTTGGTTAGAGTACTTGGTGGGGTGACTTGATGAACGGACTTAAAGATTTGACTTGGTGGGCCAACCCAGTGGGGTGACTTGATGAACGAACTTAGAGAGTCAACTTGGTGAGAGTACTTGGTGACTTGGTGGGCTGACCTGGCCGGGTGATTTGATGAACAAACTTAAAGAGTCGACTTGGTGAGAGTACTCGGTGGGCTGACCTGGTCACGTGACTTGATGAACGGACTTAAAGAGTTGACTTGGTGGGCTGACTTGGCTGGGTAACTTGATGAACAAACTTAAAGAGTCGACTTGGTGGGTCGAACTAGCATGGTGACTTGGTGAGAGTACTTGGTAGGCTGACCTGGTATGGTGACTTGATGAACGAACTTAGAGAGTCAACTTTGTGAGAGTACTTGGTGGGTCGAACTGGCAGGGTGACTTGATGAACGAACTTAAAGAGTGGACCTGGTGAGAGAACTTGGTGGGCCGAGCTGGCGGGGTGAATTGATGAATGAACCTAAAGAGTCGACTTTGTGAGAGTACTTGGTGGGTCGACCTGGCAGGGTGAGTTGATGACCAAACTTAAAGGGTCGACTTGGTGAGAGTACTTGGTGGGCTGACCTTGTAGGGTGACTTGATGAACGAACTTAAAGAGTCAACTTGGTGAGAGTACTCGATGGGGTGACCTGATGAACAAACCTAAAGAGTCAACCTGGTGAGAGTACTTGGTGGGCCGACCTTGCGGGGTGACTTGGTGAGGAAACTTAAAGAGTCGACTTGGTGAGAGTAGTTGGTGGGCTGACCTAGCAGGGTGACTTGATGAACAAACTTAAAGAGTCGACCTGGTGGGCCGACTTGGCCGAGTGACTTCACGAACGAACTTAAAGAGTCCACTTGGTGGGCTGACCTAGCGGGGTGACTCGATGAACGAACTTAAAGAGTCGACTTGGTGAGAGTAATTTTTGGGCTGACCTGGCGGGGTGACTTGATGAATGAACTTAAAGAGTCGACTTGGTGGGGTGACTTGATGAACGCACTTGAAGGGTCGACTTGGTGGGGTGTCTCTATGAACGGACCTAAAGAGTTGACTTGGTGAGAGTACTTGGTGGGGTGACTTGATGAAAGGACTTAAAGAGTTGACTTGGTGAGAGTACTTGGTGGCTCGACTTTATGAGCAAACTTAAAGAGTCCACTTGGTGAGAGTGGGCCTAACGGGGTGATGTGGTAAGTGGGCCTAATGGGTCGAGTTGGTGGGGCGACTTGGCGAGCGATATTAGAGAGCCGACGTGGTGAAGTGACTCGACGAGTTGGTTCATTGAGATGACATGGTGAGCTGACTTGGCGAGTCGACCTGGCGAGCAAACTTAAAGAGTCAACTTGGCAACGGACTCAAGTCGACTTGGTGAGGCGACCTGGCGAGCGGGCTCAAAGAGTCAACATGGTGAGGTGACTCATTGAGTCAACATGGTGAGGCGACTCATGGTCAGGAGCTATCCTTGAGGCGACTTGGTGGGCCTACTTGATTAGTCGACTTGGTGAGCCGACCTCACGAGCTGACATGGTGAGTGGGCTTAAAGAGGCGATGACTTGGTGGGGTAACTTGGCAAGCCAACTTATCGAGGCGAGATGGTGAGTCGACTTAGTGAGCTAACTTGGTGAGCGCACTTAAAGAGTCAACTTCGTGAGGTGACTTGGCAAGTTAGCCCGTTGATGCGACTTGGGTGGGCCGACCTGGCAAATGAACTTAAAGAGGCGACTTGGGCAGGCTGACCTGGTGAGCGAACTTAAAGAGTTGACTTGGCAACGTACTTGAACACTCGACTTGGTGAGCTGACATGGTGAGTGGGCTTAGAGAAGCAACTCGGCGGGGCAACTTGGCGAGCACACCTGTTGGGGCAAGGTAGTAAAATGACTAGGTGATTCGACTTGGTGAGCTGACTTAGGGAGCTGACTTGGTGAGTGAACTTAAGGGGTCAACTTGGTGAGGCAACCTGAATAGTCGACTTGGTGAGGTGACTTGGGGAGCCGACATGGTGAGCGGTTTTAAAGAAGAGGCAACCTGGTGGGGCAACCTGGTGAGGCGAGACGGTAAGTCATCTCGGTGAGTCAGCTTGACGAGCTGTGAGTGGACTTAAAGAGTCAATTCTTGATTTGGCAAAGACCACATGGTTAGATGACTTGGTGAGCTGACCTGGCTAGCAAAATTGGCAAGCAAACTTATAGAATCGACTTCCTGTCCCCAGTCAGGATCGCACGCCTGGGTCGACCCAACTTGGGTCACCCGACTAGGTCAACCCATCTCCGTTGCCCCAGCCTCGGGCGACCCGACTGGGTCACCAGAGTGGGTCGATGAGGGGGAAAAAAAAAAAACAAAAAAAATCATGGGAGGCCCTATACAGCGAAAAGCGCTAAATTTTGGGCATTACAAGAAAAGAAAAAACAAGTTACCCGCTTTTGGATCACGCACAAGTTTCAGTTCACGTATTGCCGAGCCGACTCGAGGCGTTACGTCTAGCTAGCCAGATTCGAGGTAGGGTAGCCGAAACGATACGATTTGAGAATTTTCTTTATAAAAAGAGATCATGATAGGCCTCATAAGGCAAAAAAGAATGAAATTTTGGGAGTTCAAAAAAAAACGTTACCCGATTTTGGATCGCGCACAGGGCTCGAGTCATGTAGCATCGAGGTGCCTTGGGTGACATGATTCGAGCGAAAAGTCGACGGTGGCATGAGTCGTGCAAAAATATTGGAGGCCATTAAGGCTCGAGGCGCTTCGAGTCGAGGTTGTCGAGGCGGGTCAGGTTGAAAACTTTGGGCGTTAACCAAAAAGAAAAAGTTAACCGCTTTTGGATCATGTACATGGCTCAGGACACTTAGAATCAAGTCGAGCACGGTGACATGAGTCGTGCAAAAAATTTGGAGACGACTCGAGTTGGGGCATCCGACTCTATTCGAGTTCAAAACATTGGGACTTGACAAAAAAAAGAAAAAAGAAAAAGTTACCCGGTTTTGGATCACGTAAGTGACTCGGGCCACTCAAAATCAAGGCGAGTGCGATTACATGAGTCGAGCGAAAAAAATGGAGGCGGTTAAGGCTCGAGGCAATTCAAGTCGGGGTAGCTGAGTCGATTCAAAAACTTTGGCCGTTAGCCAAAAAAAGAGTTAATCGCTTTTGGATCACATACATGACTTGGGGCGCATAGAATCAAGTCAAGCACGGTGGCATGAGTGGTTCAAAAAAATTGCAGGCGATTAAGGCTCGAGGCGATTTGAGTTGGGGTTGCTCACACGATTCGAGTTGAAATCTTTGGGTGTTAACCAAAGAAGGAAGAAGTTAACCCCTTTTGGATCACGTACATGACTCGGGGCACCAAGTCGAGCACGGTGACATGAGTCCTACAAAAAAATTGGAGGCGGTTAAGGCTCGAGGCGATACGAGTCGGGGTTGCCGACACAATTTGGGTTGAAAACTTTGGGCGTTAACCCAAAAAAAGAGTTGACCGCCTTTGGATCACACACATGACTCGGTGCACTTAGAATCATGTCGAGCACAGTGACATGAGTCGTGCAAAAAAATTGGAGGTGGTTAAGGCTCGACGCGATTCGAGTCGGGGTTTGGGTAATTGGGGCGATTCGTGTCAGGGTTGCCGACACGGTTCGAGTTGAAAACTTTGGGCATTAACCCCCCAAAAAAAAAAGGTTGACCTCTTTTGGACCACATACATGACTCGGGGCACTTAGAATCAAGTCGAGCATGGTGACATGGGTTGTGCAAAAAATTTGGAGGCGATTCGAGTCGGGGTAGCCAACTCGATTTGAGTTCAAAACTTTGGGCGTTAACCAAAAAAATAAGTTGACCAGTTTTGGATCATGTACATGAGTCGTCTGTCCTCGCAAAAATTACAAAACCTGGGGACCCACCTGGAATTTGCAGTCGGAAGATTTTTCTGCCCTCACGAAAATTTACAAACCCCACCCGCTCGAAATTTGGACTTGGAAGTTTTTTCCGCCCTCGCGGAATTTACAAACCCCATTCGCTCGGAATTTGGCACTTGGAAATTACAAAACCCCGCCTGCCCGGAATTTGGACTTGGAAGATTTTTTTGCCCTCACAGAAATTGCAAACCCAACCCACATGGAAAACTTATTCGCACTTGTAGAAATCACAAAACCCCACCCGCAGGGAATTCGACACTCGGGAGATTTTTCCGCCCTTTCGAAAATCACAAACCCCACCAGCTCATAATTTGGGACTCGGGAGATTTTTTTCCCCCTCGTGAAAATATTCTACAAAACCCCACTCACCCAAAATTTGGCACTCGGGAGATTTTTTTGCCCTGGCAGAAATTTCTACAAAACCCTTCCCTCCCACCCGAAATTTGGCATTCGAGAGATTTTTCTACCCTAGCAGAAATAGCAAACCCCACCCGCCGGGAATTTGGCTTTTGCAAGATTTTTTCGCCCTCACGGAAATTTTCACAAAGCCCCACCC
>CM053789.1:687583797-687603797 GCA_028749045.1 Cupressus sempervirens | reverse complement strand
TCGCGGTACTTGTTCGCTATCGGTCTCTCACCCGTATTTAGACTTGGACGGAATTTACCACTCGATTAGGGCTGCATTCCCAAACAACCTGACTCATCGACAGTGCCTCATGGTGCGACAGGGTCCGAGCCCAACGGGGCTCTCACCCTCTCTGGCGCCCCCTTCCAGGGGACTTGGGCCTGGTCTGTCACTAAGGACACTTCTACAGACTACAATTCGACAGGCGTGGCCATCAATTTTCATGCTGGGCTCTTCCCGGTTCGCTCGCCATTACTAGGGGAATCCTGGTAAGTTTCTTTTCCTCCACTTAGTGATATGCTTAAACTCAGTGGGTACTCACGCCTGACTTGGGGACGTGGTAGAGATGCAGCAATGCCCGCACTGCGGTGGGCCGCTGAGCCCAGAATAAAGTTCCTCGCAAGGAATCGTTCGATCGGCGCAAACCAACGCCAGCCTTTGTGAGCCATCGCTCGTCGCGATGGAGCGATGGACCTCGTGCTCATTTCAGCCGATCGTGCAACACTTGCAGACACGAACGGCCATCTCCACTCCTCGTCGAGGAGGGCAAAATTTTGTAGTGCGACACCCAAGCAGACATGCCCTTGGCCGAGGCCTCAGACACAACTTGTGTTCAAAGACTTGATGATTCACAGGATTGTGCAATTCACACTAAGTATCGCATTTCGCTACATTCTTCATCGTGGTGAGAGCCGAGATATCCATTGCCGAGAGTCATGATTTTGTTTTGTTTTTGCCTTTCGGCGACCCAAGCGCGCAAGGCGCTGGCTAGCGCTTTGTTCTTTGGATTTCTAAGGTGTGCGATGCACCTGTGTGTTGTTGGGTGTTGACACATCCCAAACCTTGAGCACCCAATGGGTGTGATGAGGAACGCTATGGTGTGTCCCGACCCCATCCCCTCGCAAAGGTGGGAGGCGACGCATGGGAGAGCCGTGTTAGCGGATGGGGCCCCTGCCCCGAAAATCATGCGAGTGCACCCATCCTAAACACAGAACGCTCCAAGCAATGAGTCAACACACCTGGGCAAGGCAACGGGGGGTTGCGGCAGTCCTGACTTGCCGCCATTGAAATGACGGATCCCTGGCACAGTGCCGCGCATGCGATCGGACTATGAAATCTCAATGGGGGACGATGCTCAGACCCCCTCTAAACTGCAACCGAGCAGAGACCTCTTGCTCCGACGTGAACGTCATTCGAAGGCACCGATCCTAATCCAGATTACATCCGAGTCTCTTCTTCACCCCACGGGGAATCCACGCTTTTGATCACGGGCATTCGATGTGACCCTCAACCTCAACGGCGCTAGACCCGTAGCTTGGTCGTCCAACACATCGCTGCAGGGCCGAGTGTCTGCACGTCACCGAGATTTCGGGGGCGGGGAGGAGGCCAACTCCCCATCCCCTACATGATTTAGGGTCTCGAACCGACAATGATCCTACTGCAGGTTCACCTACGGTAACGTTGTTACAACTTCTCCTTCCTCTAAATGATAAGGTTCAGTGAACTTCTTGTGACATCGCCGACAGGAACCGTTGTCGTCGCAGCGATCCGAACACTTCACCGGATCATTCAATCGATAGGAGCGACAGGCGGTGTGTACAAAGGGCAGGGACGTAGTCAACGTAAGCTGATGACTCGCGCTTACTAGGAATTCCTTGTTGAAGATCAATAATTGCAATGGTCTATCCCCATCACGATGCAATTTGGCAAGATTTCCCAAACCTTTCGGGCCAGGGAGAGAAACTCATTGGTTGCATCAGTGTAGTGCACATGTGGCCCAGAACATCTAAGGGCATCACAGACCTGTTATTGCCTCAAACTTCCATGGCCTAGGAGGCCATAGTCCCTCTAAGATGTTGGCCGCGAAGGGGAACCTCCGCGTAGCTAGTTAGCAGGCTGAGGTCTCGTTCATTAATGGAATTAACCAGACAAATCGCTCCACCAACTAAGAATGGCCATGCACCACCACCCATAGAATCAAGAAAGAGCTCTCAATCTATCAATCCTTACTATGTCTGGACCTGGTAAGTTTCCCCGTGTTGAGTCAAATTAAGCCGCAGGCTCCACTCCTGGTGGTGCCCTTCCGTCAATTCCTTTAAGTTTCAGCCTTGCGACCATACTCCCCTTGGAACCCAAACACTTTGATTTCTCAGAAGGTGCTGGCAAAGTCCTTAGAGAAACATCCGCCGATCCCTGGTCGGCATCCTTTATGGTTGAGACTAGGATGGTATATGATCGTCTTTGAGCCCCCAACTTTCATTCTTGATTAATGAAAACATCCTTGGCAAATGCTTTCATAGTGGTTCATCTTCCATAAATCCAAGAATTTCACCTCTGACAATGAAATACGAATGCCCCCAACAGTCCCTATTAATCATTACTCTGGTCCCGAAGGCCAACGGAACAGGACCAGACTCCTATCGCGTTATTCCATGCTAATGTATTCAGAGCATAGGCTTGCTTTGAGCACTCTAATTTTTTCAAAGTAACGGCGCCGGAACCACGACCCAGCCAATTAAGGCTAGGAACACGCTGCCGGCAGAAGGGACGTGAGGGCCAGTGCACACCCAGAAGGCGGACTGACCGTGACGACCCAAGGTCCAACTATGAGCTTTTTAACTGCAACAACTTAAATATACACTATTGGAGCTGGAATTATCGTGACTTCTGGCACCAGACTTGCCCTCCAATGGATCCTTGTTAAGGGATTTAGATTGTACTCATTCTAATTACCAAACTCGATGAGCCCAGTATTGTTATTTATTGTCACTACCTCCCCGTGTCAGGATTGGGTAATTTGCGCGCTTGCTGCCTTCCTTGGATGTGGTAGCCGTTTCTCAAGCTCCATCTCTGAAATCAAACCCTAATTCTCCGTCACCCATCACCACCATGGTAGACCTCTATCCAACCATTGAAAGTTGATAGGGCAGAAATTTGAATGAAGCATCGCCAACACAAAGGCCGTGTGATCCGTCGAGTTATCATGAATCACCGAAATAGCGGGCTAGCCTGCGCCAACCTTTTATCTAATAAATGCATCCCTTTCGAGAGTTGGGATTTGGTGCACGTATTAGCTCTAGAATTACTACGGTTATCCCAGTAGCAAAGTACCATCAAAGAAACTATAACTGATTTAATGAGCCATCCGCAGTTTCATAGTCTGAAATAGTTCATACTTAGACATGCATGGCTTAATCTTTGAGACAAGCATATGACTACTGGCAGGATCGACCAGGTAGCTTCTAACAACGAGGGGACCCCCAAGACCTGCTACAGCCAAGGGATGCCCACCGTGATGGGAAACTAAAATTTGCATTCGCTCCATCATGCATCCAAACATAATCTGCTGCACAAGCAACAAGAGTGACGTTCACAGCACATGCAGGACTCGCAACGCTCAAAGATTTTGCACAAGAGGAAAGTGTCCCATCATCGATCGGAGAGGGCCAAATAGGGAGCCTCGGTTCATAAGCACCTGCGAAGAACATTCCGTATGAAACCCCTTACCCTCGAACTCACTGTCGCCACTACGTGGAAAGAAGCCTCGAGTCTGTATGAGATGCACCGCGCACGTAGCCACCTCAATTGTAAGGTCACTCAGAGACAACCATTTCCCAGGCATATGCCTCCTACACGCCTGTTGAGGTGCACCCGCATAGAAAAAATCCTTCTCGATTGCAACAAATATTTTCCCATGACGAAGAGCTGGTTGTCGAAGTGCCAACGGAGACCACCGTGCTGAAGGGTGAAGGGCCATGCAAGTCGAAAACATGACTGGTTATGCGATTGGCGGGGGCATCACTGTGTACGCGACCACCTCAATTATAAGGCTGCTCGAGGGCATCATGTATAACAACACCCCCTCCACACATTTATAGGTGATGAGAGCCCACCCACATACACGAACATGTCTAACCTCTGGCAAATATCTCCTTTCCCAGCACAGCCTCGCTAACCGTTCCCCGTGACACGTGATCTGCCAGCGCAGGTACAAAAAAGTTCCTACAACTGAACACTCGCACTAGCATTGTCGGACAAGCTTCAATCTCATGCACATGCACATGCACATATCGAAGAACTAGCACCGCGAGGGAACCACCCATGAGCACCCACATCTCGGCAAAAAGCATTTGTGCGATTTCTTCCCCTAGACAGACACGTTGGGCCTGCACTTGTCAGAGCATTGCAAAGACGAGCGCTTTGGTTTGTAGGAGGAAATGGCCATACTTCGACAAGCCCTCCAAGAATTTTGCATCTAAAGAGAGAGATGAAACACCTTGGGCTTTTTGTCCACACAATGCAAACATCGAACGCTCTCTTTAGGGGGGAGCTGAAGAAGAGTATCTCCTGCAGAACCCATGAGCCGCAGCCGTTTGGATCGCACAGGGCAGGACAGGGCATGGAGAGTTTCCACATCAAAACAAAAATTATTGGTAATACTCTACGCTTCTACTGGCCTGGACCACAAAGGTTGTCATGACAGTGCCATGCACTTCTGTAGGATGAGATAGTGAAGAGGCAAGCATGCACCAAGAATGCACTAGCGAATAAATTATGCGGCAACCAAACCTTTCGCCGGCCCCCCTCTCAATCCCAAGGCTCTACCGATTGGAAAAAACTTAGGGTGGAGAGTGGACCCTTGATGAAATTAGGGACGTCGAGCAATGCACCTGTGCAACCATCTCTTTCCTTCTTGCCGTCCAGGCATGATAAAAATGCAATGATAGAACGTGCCAATGAGATGGAGCCCTTGGCTAAAAGATACAACTCCATACCGCCATTCACAGAGAGATCTCCCCATTCACTTGTGACGTGACGCACAATCCAAGGGCTGGACACGAGCTCGCCCTTGAAAGGCCACTTTCCAAGGCATCCCTCGATGACACATTGGAATGACAACCACTGTCTAACCATTTCCCAATGTTGTGCCGATCGAGTTGGCACAGAGCCGCTAGATGAGGGCTCCCGTTTTAGATCAAGTTTTAAAATCACCAAGAAGACGCGGTGAGGGCTAGCAACCGCTACCAAACCTTTTTCCAAAATTGCACCAGCTGAGTGACTAGAAAACATGCTTTACACGATAGGCATGCAAAAAATTTTGCTACAGCGCCAAGCACCCACCTCATGGCTAGAGACAAGGGCTCGCCATTAGATCAACTTCGAAATCACTGAACAGACATGCTGTAAAATGGAAACCGCTGCCAAGTCTCTTCCATAGTTGCGTCGGTCGAGTGATCGAAGAAGGTGATCTAAGAGAGGGTCCAAGCATAGGCATTCGTTCAGGGATTCGGGCCGATGGCATAAATTTATGCAATACCCGAGCAACACCGGACGGAGGTGCTAGACGAGGGCTCCCATTTTAGATCGAGTTTTAAAATCACCAAGTAGACGCGGTGAGGGCTGGCAGCCGCTGCCAAACCTTTTTCCAAAATTGCGGCAGCTTAGTGAAAAGAAAACATGATCTAAAGGAGAGTCTAGGTATAGCACCCTCGAGGGTGGGCTTCATGCCCCTCTAATTGATTCAACGTCGGCGTCCACCATTTCAAAATCTGACATATCCATCCGCCCTGACAGCAGCATTGAATCAATGAGGGGAGCACGGGAGAGGCTCACGGTAACCACCTCTCCCGTTGTAGCCGTGATAGGCATGCAAAATTTTTTTCTAGAGCACCAAGCACCCACCTCATGGATAGATACAAGGGCTCGCCATTAGATCAACTTCGAAATCGCTGAACAGACGCGCTGTAGAATGGCAACCGCTGCCAAGTCTCTTCCGTAGTTGCATCGGTCGAGTGATCGAAGAAGGTGATCTAAGAGAGGGTCCAAGCGTAGGCATTCATTGGGGGATTCGCGCCGATGGCATAAATTTATGCAATACCCGAGCAACACCGGATGGAGGTGCTAGATGAGGGCTCCCATTTTAGATCGAGTTTTAAAATGACCAAGTAGACGCGGTGAGGGCTGGCAATCGCTGCCAAACCTTTTTTTAAAATTGCGCTCGCTGAGTGACAAGAAAACATGATCTAAAGGAGATTCCAGGAATAGCACCCTCGAGGGTGGGCTTTATGCCCCTCCAATTGATTCAACATTGGCGTCCACCATTTCAAAATTCGACATATCCATCTGCCCTGACAGCAGCATTGAATCAATGAGGGGAGCACGGGAGAGGCTCACGGCAACCACCTCTCCCATTGTAGCCATGATAGGCATGCAAAAATTTTTGCTAGAGCACCAAGCACCCACCTCATGGCTAGAGACAAGGGCTCGCCATTAGATCAACTTCAAAATCGCTAAACAGACGCGCTGTAGAATGGCAACCGCTGCCATGTCGCTTCCGTAGTTGCGTCCATCGAGTGATCGAAGAAGGTGATCTAAGAGAGGGTCCAAGCGTAGGCATTCGTTGGGGGATTCGCGGCGATGGCATAAATTTATGCAATACCTGAGCAACACCGGACAGAGGTGCTAGACGAGGGCTCCCATTTTAGATTGAGTTTTAAAATCACCAAGTAGTCGCGGTGAGGGCTGGCAACCGCTGCCAAACCTTTTTCCAAAATTGCGCCAGCTGAGTGAGAAGAAAAAATGATCTAAAGGAGAGTCCAGGAATAGCACCCTCGAGGGTGGGCTTCATACCCCTCTAATTGATTCAACGTCAGTGTCCACCGTTTCAAAATCCAACATATCCATCCGCCCTAACAGCAGCATTGAATCAATGAGGGGGGCACGGGAGAGGCTCGCGGCAACCACCTCTCCCATTGTAGCCGCGATAGGCACGCAAAAAATTTTGCTAGAGCACCAAGCACCCACCTCATGGCTAGAGACAAGGGCTCGCCATTAGATCAACTTCAAAATCGCTGAACAGACGCGCTGTAGAATGGCAACCACTGCCAAGTCTCTTCCGTAGTTGCATCGGTCGAGTGATCGAAGAAGGTGATCTAAGAGAGGGTCCAAGCCTACGCATTCATTGGGGGATTCGCGCCGATGGCATAATTTTATGCAATACCCGAGCAACACCGGACGGAGGTGCTAGGCGAGGGCTCCCATTTTAGATCGAGTTTTAAAATCACCAAGTAGACGCGGTGAGGGATGGAAACCGCTTCCAAACCTTTTTCCAAAATTGCGCCAGCTGAGTGAGAAGAAAACATGATCTAAAGGAGAGTTGAGGAATAGCACATCTAGGGTGGGCTTCATGCCCCTCTAATTGATTCAACGTCAGTGTCCACTGTTTCAAAATTCGACATATCCATCTGCCTTGACATCGGCATTGAATCAATGAGAGGGGCACGGGAGAGGCTCGCGGCAACCACCTCTTCTATATAAGCTATTAGTGCGAGTCTCGCTCTGCATTAGAAATTAGCGAACACAGCGACATCCGCCTTAAAAATCCAAAACCTTTAAAATTGCTACCAAACAGCCATTCACGACCTAATTTTTTATGAGGTCGACAGAGGAGCAAAAGATTGTCATCGGTTAGGAGATGTGAGTTCATGGAGCCGAGGGACTAAAATGGTCATCGAGCTCATTCGATCAACTGGATGAATTTCACCTTGAAGGGGCCCAATCCAAAAGTTTCGGAGGTCATCTCTTGGAACTCTCGAGAACAAGGCCCATCTTACATGCAAACTCTGCTACTGCGCAAACATAGGTTGCAATTAAAGAGAAATTGCGAGGCTGTCACAATAGCCCGAGGCCAATGGCTCCGACTAAGTCAATTTTCTCTTGCAATCACCATGCCACCATTCACAGAGAGATCTCCCCATTCACTTGTGACGCGATGCACAATCCAAGTACTAGACGCGAGCTCGCCCTTGAGAGAAAGACCACTTTCCAAGACATCCCCCATTCACTTGTGACGCGACGCACAACCCAAGTGCTAGACGTGAGCTTGCCCCTGAAAGAAAGACCACTTTCCAAGACATCCCCCGATGACACATTGGAATGACAACCGCTGTCGAACCATTCCCAATGTTGTGCCGATCGAGTTGGCACAGAGGCGACCTTAGGGAGCTCCTGCGTAGCAATAAGGATGTGCTTTCATACCCATCTCTCACAAAAACCAATCTTAGCTATGAACAAATTTCACCGCAATGACACCATTGGAACGACGACCGCTGTCAAACAACTCTCAAATTTGTGCCCCGATGGAGTGAGAAAGAATAGCAACTTTGGGGAGCCACGCATCGCAAATGGGCTATTGCGTCATTCCGCTCTTATATATAGATCTGATGTCATTGATTTTGTTTGGAATCCGAGGCTGCATTCATCCTTGCTCACACAAGCAATGGATCTTCTCATTGAATGGCCACGGGGAGCTTCCGATCACAAAGGTTCCCTTGTCACTCATGATGCGCAGCCCAACTGCTTTCTTAAATTGCGCCAGCTGAGTGACAAGAAAACATGATCTAAAGGAGAGTCGAGGAATAGCACCTCGAGGGTGGGCTTCATGCCCCTCCAATTGATTCAATGTCGGCATCCACCATTTCAAAATCCGACATTTCCATCCGCCTTGACACCGCCGTTGAATCAATGAGAGGGGCATGGGAGAGGTTCATGGCAACAACCTCTCCTATATAAGCTATTAGTGCGAGGCTCGCTCTGCATTAGAAATTAGCGAACACACCAACATCTGCCATAAAAATCCAAATCGTTGAAAATTTTGACCAAACAGCCATCCACGACCCAATTTATTATGAGGTCGTCTAAGGAGCAAAAGATTGTCATCAGTTAGGAGATGTGAATTCATTGAGCCAAGGGACTAAAATGGTCATCGAGTTCATCCGATCAACTCGACGAATTTCACCTTGAAGGGGCCCAATCCAAAAGTTCCAGAGGTCATCTCCTGGAACTCTCAAGAACAAGGACCATCTTACTTGCAAACTCTGCTACTGCGCAAACATAGGTTGCAATTAAAGAGAAATTGCCAGGCCATCACAGTGGCCTGAGGCCAATGCTCTGACTAAGTCAATTTTCTCTTGCAATCACCATGCCACCGTTCACAGAGAGATCTCCCCATTCACTTGCGACACGATGCACAATCCAAGTGATAGACGCGAGCTCGCCCTTGAAAGGCCAGGCCACTTTCAAAGACATCCCCTGATGACACATTGGAATGACAACCGCTGTCGAACCATTCCCAATGTTGTGCCGATCGAGTTGGCATAGAGGCGACCTTAGGGAGCTCCCACGTAGCAATCGGGATGTGCTTTCATACCCATCTCTCACAAAAACCAATCTTAGCTGTGAACAAATTTAGAATCCAAGGCTTGTATCCATCGATATCGTCGGCACTGGGTCTATATATTCAAAGGCCACGAAGAGGTTCCGATAAGAGAAGCTCCCCTGCTCGCTCACACAAACATCCCAAATGCTAGACACAAGCTCCCGCCCTTAGCATCGCTCTCCAGATTGCCGCAATGACACATTGGAATGACAACTGTTGTCGAACAACTCTTGAATTTGTGTCGATGGAGTGAGAAAGATGAGCAACTTTGGGGAGCCGTGCATGGCAAACGGGCTGCTACTTCATTCCGCTCTTATATATAGATCCGAGGTCGTTGATTTCATTTGGAATCCGAGGCTGCATTCGTCCTTGCTCACACAAGCAATGGCTCTTCTCATCAAATGGTCACAGGGAGCTTCCGATTACAAAGGCTCCCTTATCACCCGTGATGCGCAGCCCAACTGCTAGAGGACGGGTCGCCCTTCAGATCGCTGCCCAGGCAACCACCACAACAGCACCATTGGAATGACAACTGTTGCCAAACCATTCCGAAATTTTTTTTCCAAAGAAGTTGTTGCAAAGAGAACAACTTTGGGGAGAGAGCCCTCGCATAGAAAAATTGGGATGGCTTCGTGGCAGCTGGATGGGATTTGAATTCATGGAGCCAAGGGAGTGAAATGGTCATCAAGCTCATCCGATCAACTGGATGAATTTCACCTTGAAGGGGCCCAATCTAAAAGTTCTGGAGGTCATCTCCTGGAACTGTCAAGAACAAAGGCCAATCTTACATGCAAACTCTGCTACTGCGCAAACATAGGTTGCAATTATAGAGAAATTGCAAGGCTGTCACAATGGCCCAAGGCCAATGCTTCGACTACTAAGTCAATTTTCTCTTGCAATCACCATGCCACCATTCACAGAGAGATCTCCCCATTCACTTGTGACGATGCACAATCCAAGTGCTAGACATGATCTCACCCTTGAAAGGTCGCGTTCCAAGACATCCTGATGACACATTGGAACGACAATCGCTGTCAAACCATTCCCAATGTTGTGCCGATCGAGTTGGCATAGAGGCGATCTTAGGGAGCTCCCATGAATCGATCGAGAAGTGATTTCATACCCATCTCTCACAAAAACCAATCTTAGCTGAACAATTTTAGAATCCAAGGCTCGTATCCATCGATATCCTCGACACTGGGTCTATATTCAAAGGCCACGGAGAGGTTCTGATAAGAGAAGCTCCCCTGCTCTCTTGCACAAACATCCCCAAATGCTAGACACAAGCTCCCGCCCTTAGCATCGCTCTCCAAATCACTGTAATGACACATTGGAATGACAACCGCTGTCGAACAACTCCCGAATTTGTGCCGATGGAGTGAGAAAGAAGAGCCAGATCAAGTCGATGAAAACAGCTAAGCCAGATCAGGTCGGCTAGCATGGCTCGGCCACCATTTTTTTTCTGAGAGCTTTCGATATCAAAGCTCCCATGTAGCAGAGATAAGTACACCATGTCAAAATTGCTAGAGCACCGAGCACCCATAGAAAATTTCCATTATACCAAGCAACGCCGGAGTGCTAGACAAGGGCTCACATTTAGATCAAGTATTAAAATCACCAAAAAGACATGCCATGGATCGGCAACCGCTGCCTCACCTATTCCAAAATTGATTCATCGGAAAACATGATCTAAAGGAGAGCCGAGGAAAAGCACTAAGATCGCGCTTCATGCCCCTTTCATTCATTCAACATCAGCATACACCGTTTGAAAACCCAACAATCCGATCTGCCTAGACACCAATGTTGAATCAATGAAAGGGGCACGGGAGAGGCTCGCAGCAACAACCTCTCCTATATAAGATATTAGTGTGAGGCTCGCTCTACATTAGAAATCTGCGATAGCGCAGACAAAAACCTTAAAAATCCAATTCAATGAAAAATGTGACCAAACAACCATCCATGACACCATTTTTGGAGCTCGGCCAGATCGGCTAGGCCAGAATGGCTCGCCCAAATCGGCTCAGCCAGCATGGTGACTTGCTGACTCAGTGAGAGTACTTTGAACTGTCAAGAACAAAGGCCAATCTAACATGCAAACTCTGCTACCGCACAAACATAGGTTGCAATTATAGAGAAATTGCAAGTCCGTCACAATGGCCTGAGGCCAATGCTCTGACTACTAAGTCAATTTTCTCTTGCAATCGCCATGCCGCCATTCACAGAGAGATCTCCCCATTCACTTGTGATGACGCACAATCCAAATGCTAGACGTGAGCTCGCCCTTGAAAGGCCGCGTTCCAAGACATCCCGATGACACATTGGAACGACAACCGCTGTCAAACCATTCCCAATGTTGTGCCGATCGAGTTGGCACAGAGGCGATCTTAGGGAACTCCCACGTATCGATCGGGAAGTGCTTTCGTACCCATCTCTCACAAAAACCAATGTTAGCTGAACAATTTTATAATCCAAGGCTCGTATCCATCGATATCGTCAGCACTGGGTCTATAGTCAAAGGCCACAGAGAGGTTCCGATAGGAGAAGCTCCCCTGCTCACTTGCACAAACATCCCCAAATGCTAGATGCAAGCTCCTGCACTTAGCATCACTCTCCAGATCACCGCAATGACACATTGGAATGACAACCGCTGTCGAACAACTCCCGAATTTGTGCCGATGGAGTGAGAAACGAGAGCCAGATCGGGTCGACGAAAATGGCTAAGCCAGATCGGGTTAGCTAGCATGGCTCGGCCACCATTTTTTGCCGAGAGCTTTTGATATTAAAGCTCCCATATAGCCGCGATAAGTACACCATGACAAATTGCTAGAGCGCCGAGCACCCATAGAAAATTGCCATTATACCAAGCAATGCCGGAGTGCTAGACAAGGGCTCATGTTTAGATCAAGTTTTAAAACCACCAAAAACACACGCCATGGATCAGCAACCGCTGTGTCACCTTTTCCAAAATTGAGTCATCAGAAAACATGATCTAAAGGAGAGCCAAGGAAAAGCACGGAGATCGCTTCATGCCCCTTTCATTCATTCAACATCAGCATACACTGTTTGAAAACCCAACAATCTGATCCGCCTAGACACCAATGTTGAATCAATGAAAGGGGCATGGGAGAGGCTCGCGGCAACAACCTCTCCTATATAAGCTATTAGGGCAAGGCTCGCTCTGCATTAGAAATCTGCGATAGCGCGGACAACTCCCTTAAAAATCCAATTCAATGAAAAATGTGACCAAACAGCCATCCACAACACCATTTTTGGAGCTCGCCCAGATTGGCTCGACCAGAATGTCTCGCCCAGATCGGCTCAGCCAGCATGGCTCGGCCAGATCGGCTCGGCCAGCATGGTGACTTGCTGACTTGGTGAGAGTACTTCGAACTATCAAGAACAAAGGCCAATCTAACATGCAAACTCGTCTACTGCGCAAACATAGGTTGCAATTATAGAGAAATTGCAAGGCCGTCACAATGGCCCGAGGCCAATGGTCCAACTACTAAGTCAATTTTCTCTTGCAATCACCATGCCGCCGTTCATAGAGAGATCTCCCCATTCACTTGTGATGATGCACAATCCAAGTGCTAGATGCGAGCTCGCCCTTGAAAGGCCGCGTTCCAAGACATCCTGATGACACATTGGAACGACAACTGCTGTCGAACCATTCCCAATGTTGTGCCGATCGAGTTGGCACAGAGGCAATCTTAGGGAACTCCCGCGTATCGATCAGGAAGTGCTTTCGTAACCATCTCTCACAAAAACCAATGTTAGCTGAACAATTTTAGAATCCAAGGCTCATATCCATCGATATCGTCGGCACTGGGTCTATATTCAAAGGCCACGGAGAGGTTTCGGTAAGAGAAGCTCCCCTGCTCGCTTGGACAAACATCCCCAAATGCTAGACGCAAGCTCCCGCCCTTAACATTGCTCTCCAGATCACCACAATGACACATTGGAATGACAACCCCTGTCGAACAACTCCCAGATTTGTGCCGATGGAGTGAGAAAGAAGAGCCAGATCGGGTCGATGAAAATGGCTAAGCCAGATCGGGTCGGCCAGCATGGCTCGGCCACCATTTTTTGCCGAGAGCTTTCGATATTAAAGCTCCCATGTAGCCACAACAAGTACACCATGAAAAATTGCTAGAGCATCAAGCACCCATAGCAAATTGCCATTATACCAAGCAATGTCGGAGTGCTAGACAAGGGCTCACGTTTAGATCAAGTTTTAAAATCACCAAAAACACATGCCATGGATCGGCAACCGCTGCCTCACCTTTTCCAAAATTGAGTCATCAGAAAACATGATCTAAAGGAGAGCCGAGGAAAAGCACTGAGATTGCTTCATGCCCCTTTCATTGATTCAACATTAGCATACACCGTTTAAAAACCCAACAATCCGATCCGCCTAGACACCAATGTTGAATCAATGAAAGGGGCATGGGAGAGGCTCGCGGCAACAACCTCTCCTATATAAGCTATTAGTGCGAGGCTCGCTCTGCATTAGAAATCTGCGATAGCACGGACAACTCCCTTAAAAATCCAATTCAATGAAAAATGTGACCAAACAGCCATCCACGACATCATTTTTGGAGCTCGGCCAGATCGGCTCGGCCAGAATGGCTCGCCCAGATCAGGTCACCCAGCATGGCTCGCCTAGATCGGCTCAGCCAACATGGCTCGCCCAGATCGGCTCGGCCAGATCGGCTCAGCCAGCATGGTGACTTGGTGACTCAGTGAGAGTACTTGGAACCGTCAAGAACAAAGGCCAATCTTACATGCAAACTCTACTACTGCGTAAACATAGGTTGTAATTATAGAGAAATTGCAAGGCCGTCACAATGGCCCGAGGCCAATGCTCTGACTACTAAGTCAATTTTCTCTTACAATCGCCATGCCGCCATTCACAAAGAGATCTCCCCATTCACTTGTGATGACGCACAATCCAAGTGCTAGACGCGAGCTCACCCTTGAAAGGCCGCATTCCAAGACATCCCAATGACACATTGGAACAACAACCCCTGTCGAATCATTCCCAATGTTGTGCCGATCATGTTGGCACAGAGGCGATCTTAGGGAGCTCCCGCGTAGCAATCGGGAAGTGCTTTCGTACCCTTCTCTCACAAAAACCAATGTTAGCTAAACAAATTTAGAATCCAAGGCTTGTATCCATCGATATCGTCGGCACTGGGTCTATATTCAAAGGCCACGGAGAGGTTCCGATAAGAGAAGCTCCCCTGCTCTCTTGCACAAACATCCCCAAATGCTAGACACAAGCTCCCGCCCTTAGCATCGCTCTCCAGATCACCGCAATGACACATTGGAATGACAACCGCGATCGAACAACTCCCAAATTTGTTCCGATGGAGTGAGAAAGAAGAGCCAGATCGGGTCGACGAAAACGGCTAAGCCAGATTGGGTCGGCCAGCATGGCTCGGCCACCATTTTTTGCCGAGAGCTTTCAATATTAAAGCTCCCATGTAGCAGTGATAAGTACACCATGAAAAAATTGCTAGAGCACCGAGCACCCATAGCAAATTGCCATTATACCAAGCAACGCCGCAGTGCTAGACAAGGGCTCACATTTAGATCAAGTTTTAAAATTACCAAAAAGACACGCCATGGATCGGCAACCGCTGCCTCACTTTTTCAAAAATTGAGTCATCGAAAAACATGATCTAAAGGAGAGCCAAGGAAAAGCACTAAGATCGCTTCATGCCTCTTTCATTGATTCAACATCAGCATATACCGTTTGAAAACCCAACAATCTGATCTGCCTAGACACCAATGTTGAATCAATGAAAGGGGCATGGGAGAGGCTCGCGGCAACAACCTCTCCTATATAAGCTATTAGTGCGAGGCTCGCTCTACATTAGAAATCTGTGATAGCATGGACAACTCCCTTAAAAATTTAATTCAATGAAAAATGTGACCAAATAGCCATCTACGACACCATTTTTGGAGCTTGGCCAAATCGGCTCGGCCAGAATGGCTTGCCCAGATCGGCTCAGCCAGCATGGCTCGGCCAGAACGGCTCACCCAGATTGGCTCGCCCAGATCAGCTCGGCCAGAACGGCTCAGCCAAAATGGCTCACCCAGATCGGCTCGGCCAGCATGGCCCGGCCAAAACAGCTCGGCCAGCATGGCTCGGGGAGAACGGCTTGCCCAGATCAGCTCGGCCAAAATGGCTCGCCCAGATCGGCTCAGCCAGCATGGCTTGCCCAGAATGGCTCGGCCAGATCAGCTCAGCCAGAATGGCTCGCCCAGATCGGCTCGGCCAGCATGGCTCGGCCAGAACGGCTCGGCTAGATCACGACGGTGACTTGATGAACGGACTTAGAGATTTGACTTGGTGGGCTGACCTAGTGAGGGGACTTGATGAATGCACTTGAAGGGTCGACTTGGTGGGGTGACTCTATGAACGGACCTAAAGAGTTGACTTGGTGAGAGTACTTGGCGGGGTGACTCGATGAAAGGACTTAAAGAGTCGACTTGGTGAGAGTACTTGGTGGGGCGACTTGATGAACGCACTTGAAGAATCAACTTGGTTAGAGTACTTGGTGGGGCGACTTGATGAACGGACTCAAAGAGTCAACTTGGTAAGAGTACCTGGCAGCTCGACTTGATGAGCAGACTTAAAGAGTCAACTTGGTGAGAGTACTTGGCGGGGTGAACTGATGAACGAACATAAAGAGTCAGCTTGGTGGGAGTACTTGGTCGGTCGACCTGGTGGGGTGACTTTATGGACGGACTTAAAGAGTCGACTTGGTTAGAGTACTTGTTCTGGTGACTCAATGAACAGACTTGAAGAGTCGACTTGGTTGGGTGACTTGATGAAAGGACTTAAAGGGTCGACTTGGTGAGAGTACTTGGTGGGGTGACTTGATGAACGGACTTAAAGGGTCGACTTGGCAGGGTGACTTGATGAACAGACCTAAAGAGTTGACTTGGTGAGAGTACTTGGCAGGGTGAACTGATGAACAGACTTAAAGAGTCGACTTGGTCGGAGTACTTGGTGGGCGGACTTGATGAACGGACTTATAGAGTCGACTTGGTGAGAGTAGTTGTTCTGGTGACTTGATGAATGGACTTAAAGAGTCAGCTTGGCGGGGTGACTTGATGAAAGGACTTAAAGAGTCGACTTGGTCGGGTGACTCGATGAACGAACTTAGAGGGTTGACTTTGCGGGGTGACTTGATGAACGGACCTAAAGAGTTGACTTGGTGAGAGTACTCGGTGGGGTGACCTGATGAATAGACTTAGAGAGTCGACTTGGTGAGAGTCCTTGGTGGGCCAACCTGGTTGGGTGACTTCGTGAACTTACTTAAAGAGTCAACTTGGTGGGGTGACTTGATGAACGGACTTCAAGGGGCAACTTGGCGAGGTGACTTGATGAATGGTCCTAAAGATTTGACTTGGTGAGAGTACTTGGTGTGGTGACTTGATGAAAAGACTTAAAGAGTCAAATTGGTGAGAGTACTTGGTGGGGTGACTTGATGAACGCACTTGAAGGGTTGACTTGGTGGGGTGACTTTATGAACAGACCTAAAGAGTTGCCGTGGTGAGAGTGCTTGGTGGGGTGACTTGATGAACATAGTTAAAGAGTCAACTTGGTGAGAGTAGTTGGTCGGGTGACTTGATGAACGCACTTGAAGAATCGACTTGGTTAGAGTACTTGGTGGGGTGACTTGATGAATGGACTTAAAGATTCGACTTGGTGGGCTGACCTGGCGGGGTGACTTGATGAACGGACTTAGAGAGTCGACTTGGTGACTTGGTGGGCCGACCTGGCCGGGTGACTTGATGAACAAACTTAAAAGAGTCAACTTGGTGAGAGTACTCTGTGGGCTGACCTGGTCACGTGACTTGATGAACGAACTTAAAGAGTTGACTTGGTGGGTCGAACTAGCAGGGTGACTTGGTGAGAGTACTTGGTGAGCTGACCTGGCAGGGTGACTTGATGAACGAACTTAGAGAGTCAACTTTGTGAGAGTACTTGGTGGGTCGAACTGGCGGGGTGACTTGATGAATGAACTTAAAGAGTGGACCTGGTGAGAGAACTTGGTGGGCCGAGCTGGCGGGGTGAATTGATGAACAAACCTAAAGAGTTGACTTTGTGAGAGTACTTGGTGGGCCAACCTGGCGGGGTGAGTTGATGACCGAACTTAAAGGGTCGACTTGGTGAGAGTACTTGGTGGGCCGACCTGACAAGGCGACTTGATGAACAAACTTAAAGAGTCAACTTGGTGAGAGTACTCGGTGGGGTGACCTGATGAACAAACCTAAAGAGTCGACCTGGTGAGAGTACTTGGTGGGCCGACCTGGCAGGGTGACTTGGTGAGCAAACTTAAAGAGTCGACTTGGTGAGAGTAGTTGGTGGGGTGACCTGGCAGGGTGACTTGATGAACAAAATTAAAGAGTCAACCTGGTGGGCTGACTTGGCAGAGTGACTTCATGAACAAACTTAAAGAGTCCACTTGGTGGGCCAACCTGGCGGGGTGACTCGATGAACGAACTTAAAGAGTCGACTTGGTGAGAGTAATTTGTGGGCTAACCTAGCAGGGTGACATGATGAATGAACTTAAAGAGTCGACTTGGTGGGGTGACTTGATGAACGCACTTGAAGGGTTGACTTGGTGGGGTAACTCTATGAACAGACCTAAAGAGTTGACTTGGTGAGAGTACTTGGTGGGGTGACTCGATGAAAGGACTTAAAGAGTCAACTTGGTGAGAGTACTTGGTGGCTCGACTTTATGAGCAGACTTAAAGAGTCCACTTGGTGAGAGTGGGCCTAACGGGGTGATGTGGTGAGTGGGCCTAATGGGGCAAGTTGGTGGGGTGACTTGGCAAGTGGTATTAGAGAGCCAACATGGTGAGGCAACTCGGCGAGTTGGTTCATTGAGATGACATGGTGAGCTGACTTGGCGAGTCGACCTGGCGAGCTAACTTAAAGAGTCGACTTGGCAACGTACTCGAGTCGACTTGGTGAGGCGACCTGGCGAGCAAGCTCAAAGAGTCAACATGGTGAGGCAACTCATTGAGTCAACATGGTGAGGTGACTCATGGTGAGGAGCTATCCTTGAGGTGACTTGGTGGGCCTGCTTGATTAGTCGACTTGGTGAGCCGACCTGACGAGCTGACACGGTGAGCGGGCTTAAAGAGGCAACAACTTGGTGGGGTAACTCGGTAAGCCAACTTATCGAGGCGAGATGGTGAGTCGACTTGGTGAGCTGACTTGGTGACCACACTTAAAGAGTCAACTTCATGAGGTGACTCGGTGAGTTAGCCCGCTGATGTGACTTGGGCGGGCTGACCTGGCGAATGAACTTAAAGAGGCGACTTGGGTGGGCTGACCTGGTGAGCAAACTTAAAGAGTTGACTTGGCAATGTACTTGAACAACTAACTTGGTGAGCTGACATTGTGAGTGGGCTTAGAGAAGCAACTCGGCGGGGCGACTTGGCGAGCACACCTACTGGGGCAAGGTGGTAAAATGACTAGGTGATTCGACTTGGTGAGCTGACTTAGGGAGATGACTTGGTGAGCGAACTTAAGGGGTCGACTTGGTGAGGCAACCTGAATAGTCGACTCGGTGAGGTGACTTGGGGAGCCGACATGGTGAGCGGTCTTAAAGAAGAGGCGACCTGGTGGGGCAACCTGGTGAGGCGAGACGGTAAGTCATCTTGGTGAGCTGGCTTGACGAGCTATGAGTGGACTTAAAGAGTCAATTCTTTATTTGGCAAAGACCACATGGTTAGATGACTTGGTGAGCTGACCTGGCTAGCAAAATTGGCAAGCAAACTTATAGAATCGACTTGCTGTCCCCAGCCAGGATCGCACGCCTAGGTCGACCCAACTTGGGTCACCTGACTAGGTCAACCCATCTCCGTCGCCCCAGCCTCGGGCGACCCGACTGGGTCGCCAGAGTGGGTCGACGAGGGAAAAAAAAAAAAAAACAAAAAAAATCATGGGAGGCCCTGTACAGTGAAAAGCGCTAAATTTTGGGCATTACAAAAAAAAAAAAAAACAAGTTAGCCGCTTTTGGATCACGCACAAGTTTCAGTTCACGTATTGCCGAGCTAACTTGAGGCATTATGCCTAGCTAGCCAGATTCGAGGTAGGGTAGTCGAAACGATCCGATTTGAGAATTTTCTTTATAAAAAGAGATCATGATAGGCCTCATAAGGCAAAAAAGAATGAAATTTTGGGAGTTCAAAAAAAAATGTTACCCAGTTTTGGATCGCGCACAGGGCTCGGGTCACGTAGCATCGAGGTGCCCTGGGTGACATGATTCGAGCAAAAAGTCGACGGTGGCATGAGTCATGCAAAAACATTGGAGGCCATTAAGGCTCGAGGTGCTTCGAGTCGAGGTTGCCGAGGCGGGTCGGGTTGAAAACTTTGGGCGTTAACCAAAAAGAAAAAGTTAACCACTTTTGGATCATGTACACGGCTCGAGGCACTTAGAATCAAGTCGAGCACGGTGACATGAGTCGTGCGAAAAATTAGGAGATGAATCGAGTTGGGGCATCTGAATCTATTCGAGTTCAAAACTTTGGGACTTGACAAAAAATAGAAAAAAGAAAAAGTTACCCGGTTTTGGATCACGTAAGTGACTCGGGCCACTCAGAATCAAGGCGAGTGCGATTACATGAGTCGAGCGAAAAAAAAAATGGAAGCGGTTAAGGCTCAAGGCAATTCGAGTCGGGGTAGTTGAGTCGATTCGAAAACTTTGGCCGTTAGCCAGAAAAAGAGTTAATTGCT
>CM053789.1:687531297-687578797 GCA_028749045.1 Cupressus sempervirens | reverse complement strand
CTTTGTTTGTTGGATTTCTAAGGTGCACGATGCACCCTTGTGTTGTTGGGTGTTGACACATCCCGAATCCTGAGCACCTAATGGGTGCGACGAGGAACGCTGTGGTGTGTCCCCGCCCCATCCCCTTGCAAAGGTGGGAGGCGATGCATGGGAGAGTCGTGTCAGCGGACGGGGCCCCTGCCCCGCAAATCATGCGAGTGCACCCATCCTAAACACAAAACACTCCAAGCGACGAGTCAACACACCTAGGCAAGGCAATGGGGGGTTGCAGCAGTCCCAACTTGCCACCGTCGAAACGACGGATCCCTGGCACAGCACCATGCATGCGATCAGACCGTGAAATCTCAACAGGGGACGAGGCCCGGACCCCCTCTGAACTGCAACTGACCAGAGTCCTCTCACTCTGACATGGACATCGTTCAAAGGCACTGATCCTAATCCAGATTGCATTCGAGTCTCTTCTTCAGCCCATAGGGAATCCATGCTTTCGATCACGAGCATTCGATGTGACCCTCGACCTCGATGGCGCTAGACCCATAGCTTGGCCGTCCAGCACATCACTGCAGGGCCGAGTGTCCGCATGTCGCCGAGATTTCGGGGGTGGGGAGGAGGCTAGCTCCCCATCCCCTACACAATTTAGGGTCTCGAACCAACAATGATCCTACCGCAGGTTCACCTACGGTAACCTTGTTATGACTTCTCCTTCCTCTAAATGATAAGGTTCAGTGAACTTCTCGCGACATCACCGACAGGAACCGCCGTCGTCACCGTAATTCGAACACTTCACCGGATCATTCAATCGGTAGGAGCGACAGGCGGTGTGTACAAAGGGCAGGGACGTAGTCAACAAGAGCTGATGACTCGCGCTTACTAGGAATTCCTCGTTGAAGATCAATAATTGCAATGGTCTATCCCCATCACGATGCAATTTGGCAAGATTTCCCAAACCTTTTGGGCCAGGGAGAGAAACTCGTTGGTTGCATCAGTGTAGAGTGTGTGCGGCCCAGAACATCTAAGGGCATCACAGACCTGTTATTGCCTCAAACTTCCATGGCCTAGGAGGCCATTTTCCCTCTAAGAAGCTGGCTGCGAAGGGGAACCTCCATGTAGCTAGTTAGCAGGCTGAGGTCTCATTCGTTAATGAAATTAACTAGACAAATCGCTCCACCAACTAAGAACGGCCATGCACCACCACCCATAGAATTAAGAAAGAGCTCTCAATCTGTCAATCCTTACCATGTCTGGACATGGTAAGTTTCCCCGTGTTGAGTCAAATTAAGCCGCAGGCTCCACTCCTGGTGGTGCCCTTCTGTCAATTCCTTTAAGTTTTAGCCTTGCGACCATACTCCCCCTAGAACCAAAACACTCTGATTTCTCAGAAGGTGCTGGCGGAGTCCTTAGAGCAACATCCGCCGATCCCTGGTCGGCATCGTTTATGGTTGAGACTAGGATGGTATCTGATCATCTTTGAGCCCCCAACTTTCATTCTTGATTAATGAAAACATCCTTCGCAAATGCTTTCACAGTGGTTCTTCTTCCATAAATCCAAGAATTTCACCTCTGACAATGAAATACAAATGCCCTCGACAGTCCCTATTAAACATTACTCCGGTCCCAAAGGCCAACGGAATAGGACCAAACTCCTATCGCGTTATTCCATGCTAATGTATTCAGAGCATGGGCTTGCTTTGAGCACTCTAATTTTTTCAAAGTAATGGCGCTGGAACCGCGACCCAGCCAATTAAGGCCAGGAACACGCTGCCGGCAGAAGGGATGTGAGGGCCAGTGCACACCCAGAAGGCAGACCAACCGTGACGACCCAAGGTCCAACTACGAGCTTTTTAACTGCAACAATTTAAATATACACTATTGGAGCTGGAATTACCGCGGCTACTGGCACCAGACTTGCCCTCCAATGGATCCTCGTTAAGGGATTTAGATTGTACTCATTCCAATTACCAGACTTGATGAGCCCAGTGTTGTTATTTATTGTCACTACCTCCCCATGTCAGGATTGGGTAATTTGCACGCCTGCTGCCTTCCTTGGATGTGGTAGCCGTTTCTCAGGCTCCCTCTCAAGAATCGAACCCTAATTCTCTGTCACCCGTCACCACCATGGTAGGCCTCTATCCTACCATCGAAGGTTGATAGGGCAAAAATTTGAATGAAGCGTCGCCAACACAAAGGCCGTGCGATCCGTCGAGTTATCATAAATCACTGGAATAGCGGGCAAGCCCGCGTCAACCTTTTATCTAATAAATGCATCCCTTTTGAGAGTCAGGATTTGGTCCAAGTGTGTAGGAATTCTTTTGGGGATTCGTGCCGATGGAAAAAATTTGTGCAATACCCGAGCAACACCGGACGAAGGTGGTAGATGAGGGCTCCTGTTTTAGATCAAGTTTTAAAATCACCAAGTAGACGTGGTGAGGGGCTGGCAACTGCTACCAAACCTTTTTCTAAAATTGCACCAGCTGAGTGACAAGAATACATGATCTAAAGGAGAGTCCAGGAATAGCACCCTCGAGGGTGGGCTTCATGACCCTCTAATTTATTCAACATAGGCATCCATCGTTTCAAAATCCGACATTTCCATCTGCCCTGACAGTGGCATTAAATCAATGAGGGGGGCACGGGAGAGGCTCGCGGCAACCACCTCTCCCATTGTAGCCATGATAGGCACGCAAAATTTTTTTTCTAGAGTGCCAAGCACCCACCTCATGGCTAGAGACAAGGGCTCGCCATTAGATCAACTTCGAAATCGCAGAACAGACGCGGTGTAGAATGGCAACCGCTGCCAAGTCTCTTTCATAATTGCATTGGTCGAGTGATCGAAAAAGGTGATCTAAGAGAGGGTCCAAGCGTAGGGCATTCATTGGGGTAATCGCACCGATGGCAAAAATTTATGCAATACCCAAGCAACACCGGACGAAGGTGCTAGACAAGGGCTCTCATTTTAGATCGAGTTTTAAAATCACAAAGAAGATACGGTGAGGGCTGGCAACCGCTGCCAAACCTTTTTCCGAAATTGTGCCAGCTGAGTGACAAGAAAACATGATCTAAAGGAGAGTCCAGGAATAGCACCCTTGGAGGTGGGCTTCATGCGCTTCTAATTGATTCAACGTCGGCATCCACCGTTTAAAAATCCAACATATCCATCCACCCTGACAGCACCGTTGAATCAATGAGCTGGGCATGGGAGAGGCTCACGGAAACCACCTCTCCCATTGTAGCCATGATAGGCTCGCAAAAAATTTTGCTAGAGCGCCAAGTACCCACCTCATGGCTATAGACAAGGGCTCGCCATTAGATCAACTTCGAAATTGCAGAACAGACGCGGTGTAGAATGGCAACCGCTGCCAAGTCTCTTTCGTAATTACGTCGGTCAAGTGATCGAAGAAGGTGATCTAAGAGAGGATCCGAGCGTGTAGGCATTCATTGGGGGATTCGCGCTGATGGAAAAAATTTGTGCAATACCCGAGCAACACCGGATGGTGGTGCTAGACGAGGGCTCCCATTTTAGATCGAGTTTTAAAATCACCAAGTAGACGTAGTGAGGGGCTGGCAACCGCTGCCAAACCTTTTTTTGAAATTACGCCAGCTGAGTGAAAAGAATACATGATCTAAAGGAGAGTCCAGGAATAGCACCCTCGAGGGTGGGCTTCATGCCCCTCTAATTGATTCAACGTCGGCATCCACCATTTCAAAATCTGACATTTCCATCCGCCCTGACAACAGTGTTGAATCAATGAGGGGGGCACGAAAGAGCCTCGTGGCAACCACCTCTCCCATTGTAGCTGCGATAGGCATGCAAAAAATTTTGCTAGAGCACCAAGCACCCACCTCATGGCTAGAGACAAGGGCTCGCCATTAGATCAACTTCGAAATCACTGAACATACGCGCTATAGAATGGCAACTGCTGCCAAGTCTCTTCCGTAGTTGCATCGGTCGAGTGATTGAAGAAGGTGATCTAAGAGAGGGTCCAAGCATAGGCTCCAAATCCTTAAAAATCCAAATCCTTTAAAATTCCTACCAAACAGCCATTCACGACCCAATTTTTTATGAGGTCGGCAGAGAAGCAAAAGATTGTCATCGGTTAAGAGATGTGAGTTCATGGAGCTGAGGGACTAAAATGGTCATTGAGCTCATCCGATCAACTGGATGAATTTCACCTTGAAGGGGCCCAATCCAAAAGTTCTAGAGGTCATCTCCGGGAACTCTCGAGAACAAGGCCCATCTTACATGAAAACTCTGCTACTGCGCAAACATAGGTCATAATTAAAGAGAAATTGCGAGGCCGTCACAATGGCCCGAGGCCAATGGCTCTGACTAAGTCAATTTTCTCTTGCAATCACCATGCCGCCATTCATAGAGAGATCTCCCCATTCACTTGTGACATGACGCACAATCCAAGGTCTAGACGCGAGCTCGCCCTTGAAAGAAAGACCACTTTCCAAGACATCCCCCGATGACACATTGGAACATCAACCACTGTCGAACCATTCCCAATGTTGTGCCGATCGAGTTGGCACAGAGGCGACCTTAGGGAGCTCCCACGTAGCAATCAGGATGTGCTTTCATGCCCATCTCTCACAAAAACCAATGTTAGCTGTGGACAAATTTGGAATCCAAGGGCTCGCATCCATCGATATCGTCGACACTAGGTCTATATATTCAAAGGCCACGGAGAGGTTCCGATAAGAGAAGCTCCCCTGCTCGCTCGCACAAACATCCCAAATTCTAGACACAAGCTCCCGCCCTTAGCATCGCTCTCCAGATCACTGCAACGACACCATTGGAATGATAACCGCTGCCAAATCATTCTAAAAATTTTGTGCCAAAGAAGTTGTTGCGTAGAGAATGACTCTAGGGAGAGAGCCCTCGCATAGCAAAATCAGGATGGCTTCACGGCCCTCCCAATAGAAACGATGCTGGTGCCAATATTCCAAAAATCCGAATAACGTGTCTTTCACGAACACCAGCACTGATTTCTATTAGGGAGGGTCACCGAGAACTTTTGTTATCAAAGCTCCCATTGTAGCCGCGATAGGCACACAAAAAATTGCTAGAGCCCCAAGCACCCACCTCATGGGTAGACAAGGGCTCGCCATTAGTAGATCAACTTCGAAATTTCTAAACAGACGCACTGTGGAATGGCAATCGCTGCTGAGCCTCTTCCGTAATTGCGTCAGTCGAGTGATCAAAGAAGGTGATCTAAGAGAGAGTCCAAGGCTAGGGATTCGTTGGGGGATTCGCGCCGATAGTAAAAAATTATGCAATACCCGAGCAACACCGGACGGAGGTGCTAGACGAGGGCTCCCATTTTAGATCAAGTTTTAAAATCACCAAGTAGACGCGGTGAGGGCTGGCAACCGCTGCCAAACCTTTTTCCGAAATTGCGCCAGCTGAGTGACAAGAAAACATGATCTAAAGGAGAGTCCAGGAATAGCACCCTCGAGGGTGGGCTTCATGCCCCTCTAATTGATTCAACGTCGGCGTCCACCGTTTCAAAATCCAACATATCCATCTGCCCTGACAGTGGCATTGAATCAATGAGGGGGGCACGGGAGAGGCTTGTCGCAACCACCTCTCCCATTGTAGCCGCGATAGGCACGCAAAAAAATTTTCTAGAGCACCAAGCACCCACCTCATGGCTAGAGACAAGGGCTCGCCATTAGATAAACTTCAAAATCACTGAACAGATGTGCTGTAGAATGGAAACCGCTGCCAAGTCTCTTCCGTAGTTGCGTCGGTCGAGTGATCGAAGAAGGTGATCTAAGAGAGGGTCCAAGCGTAGGCATTCGTTGGGGGATTCACGCCGATGGCATAATTTTATGCAATACCCGAGCAACACCGGACGGAGGTGCTAGGCGAGGGCTCCCATTTTAGATCGAGTTTTAAAATCACCAAGTAGACGTGCTGAGGGATGGCAACCGCTGCCAAACCTTTTTCTGAAATTGCGCCAGCTGAGTGAGAAGAAAACATGATCTAAAGGAGAGTTGAGGAATAGCACATCCAGGGTGGGCTTCATGCCCCTCTAATTGATTCAACGTCGGTGTCCACCATTTCAAAATTTGACATATCCATCCGTCTTGACACCGGCATTGAATCAATGAGAGGGGTACGGGAGAGGCTCGCGGCAACCACCTCTCCTATATAAGCTATTAGTGCAAGGCTCGCTCTGCATTAGAAATTAGCGAACACACTGACATCCGCCTTAAAAATCCAAATCCTTTAAAATTCCTACCAAACAACCATTCACGACCCAATTTTTTATGAGGTCGGCAGAGGAACAAAAGATTGTCATCGGTTAGGAGATGTGAGTTCATGGAGCCGAGGGACTGAAATGGTCATCGAGCTCATCCGATCAACTGGATGAATTTCACCTTGAAGGGGCCCAATCCAAAAGTTTCAGAGGTCATCTCTTGGAACTCTCGAGAACAAGGCCCATCTTACATGCAAACTCTGCTACTGCGCAAACATAGGTTGCAATTAAAGAGAAATTGCGAGGCTGTCAAAATGGCCCGAGGCCAATGGCTCTGACTAAGTCAATTTTCTCTTGCAATCACCATGCCGCCATTCACAAAGAGATCTCCCCATTCACTTGTGATGCGATGCACAATCCAAGTGCTAGACGCGAGCTCGCCCTTGAAAGAAAGACCACTTTCCAAGACATCCCCCATTCACTTGTGACGTGACACACAACCCAAGTGCTAGACGAGAGCTCGCCCTTGAAAGAAAGACCACTTTCCAAGACATCCCCCGATGACACATTGGAACGACAACCGCTGTTGAACCATTCCCAATGTTGTGCCAATCAAGTTGGCATAGAGGCGACCTTAGGGAGCTCCCGCGTAGCAATTGGGATGTGCTTTCATACCCATCTCTCACAAAAACCAATCTTAGCTATGAACAAATTTCACCGCAATGACACCATTGGAACGATGACCGCTGTCGAACAACTCCCAAATTTGTGCCCCGATGGAGTGAGAAAGAATAGCAACTTTGGGGAGCCGCGCATCGCAAACTGGCTGCTTCTTCATTCCGCTCTTATATATAGATCCGATGTCATTGATTTCATTTGGAATCCGAGGTTGCATTCGTCCTTGCTCACACAAGCAATGGCTCTTCTCATTGAATGGCCACAGGGAGCTTCCGATCACAAAGGCTCCCTTGTCACTCGTGACGCACAGCCCAACCACTTTTCAAAATTGCGCCAGCTGAGTGACAAGAAAACATGATCTAAAGGAGAGTTGAGGAATAGCACCTCGAGGGTGGGCTTCATGCCCCTCCAATTGATTCAACGTCAGCGTCCACCATTTCAAAATCTGACATTTCCATCTGCCTTGACACCGCCGTTGAATCAATGAGAGGGGCATGGGAGAGGTTTGCGGCAACAACCTCTTCTATATAAGCTATTAGTACGAGGCTCGCTCTGCATTAGAAATTAGCGAACACGTCGACATCCGCCATAAAAATCCAAATCGTTGAAAATTTTGACCAAATAGCCATCCACGACCCAATTTATTATGAGGTCATCTAAGGAGCAAAAGATTTTCATCGGTTAGGAGATGTGAATTCATGGAGCCAAGGGACTGAAATGGTCATCGAGCTCATCCAATAAACTGGATGAATTTCACCTTGAAGGGGCCCAATCCAAAAGTTTCGGAGGTCATCTCCTGGAACTCTCAAGAACAAGGACCATCTTACTTGCAAACTCTGCTACTGTGCAAACATAGGTTGCAATTAAAGAGAAATTGCCAGGCCATCACAGTGGCCCGAGGCCAATGCTCCGACTAAGTCAATTTTCTCTTACAATCACCATGCCGCTGTTCACAGAGAGATCTCCCCATTCACTTGTGATGCGACACACAATCCAAGTGATAGACACGAGCTCGCCCTTGAAAGGCCAGGCCACTCTCTAATACATCCCCCGATGACACATTGGAGCAACAACCACTGTCAAACCATTCCCAATGTTATCTTGATCGAGTTGGCACAGAGGTGACCTTAGGGAGCTCCTGTGTAGCAATCGAGATGTGTTTTCATACCCATCTCTCACAAAAACCAATCTTAACTGTGAACAAATTTAGAATCCAAAGCTCGTATCCATCGATATCGTCGATACTGGGTCTATATATTCAAAGGCCACGGAGAGGTTCCGATAAGAGAAGCTCCCCTGCTCGCTCGCACAAACATCCCAAATGCTAGACACAAGCTCCCGCCCTTAGCATCGCTCTCCAGATCGCCGCAATGACACATTGGAACGACAACCGCTGTCGAACAACTCTTGAATTTGTGTCGATGGAGTGAGAAAGATGAGAAACTTTGGGGAGCCGCGCATGGAAAACGGGCCACTGCTTCATTCTGCTCTTATATATAGATCCAAGGTCGTTGATTTCGTTTGGAATCTAAGGCTGCATTCGTCCTTGCTCACACAAGCAATGGCTCTTCTCATCGAATGGTCACGGGGAGCTTCCAATTACAAAGGCTCCCTTATCACCCGTGATGCGCAGCTCAACTGCTAGACGACGGCTTGCCCTTCAGATCGCTGCCTAGGCAACCACCACAATGGCACCATTGGAACGACAACCACTGCCGAACCATTTCGAAATTTTTTTGCCAAAGAAGTTGTTGCAAAGAGAACGACTCTGGGGAGAGAGCCCTCGCATAGCAAAATCGGGATGGCTTCACGGCAGCTGGATGGGATTTGAATTCATGGAGCCAAGGGAGTGAAATGGTCATCGAGCTCATCCGATCAACTCGATGAATTTCACCTTGAAGGGGCCCAATCCAAAAGTTTCGGAGGTCATCTCCTAGAACTATCAAGAACAAAGGCCAATCTTACATGCAAACTCTGCTACTGCGCAAACATAGGTTGCAATTATAGAGAAATTGCAAGGCCGTCACAATGGCCCGAGGCCAATGCTCCGACTACTAAGTCAATTTTCTCTTGCAATCACCATGCCGCCATTCACAGAGAGATCTCCCCTTTCACTTGTGACGACGCACAATCCAAGTGCTAGACGCAATCTCACCCTTGAAAGGCCACGTTCCAAGACATCCTGATGACACATTGGAATGACAATCGCTGTCGAACCATTCCCAATGTTGTGCCGATCGAGTTGGCACAGAGGCCAGAATGGCTCGCCCAGATCAAGTTGGCCAGCATGGCTCACCCAGATCAGCTCGGTCAGATCGGGTCAGCCAGCATGGTGACTTGGTGACTCGGTGAGAGTACATGGAACCGTCAAGAACAAAGGCCAATCTTACATGCAAACTTTGCTACTGCGCAAACATAGGTTGCAATTATAGAGAAATTGCAAGGCCGTCACAATGGCCTGACGCCAATGCTCCGACTACTAAGTCAATTTTCTCTTGCAATCACCATGCCGCCATTCACAAAGAGATCTCCCCATTCACTTGTGACGACGCACAATCCAAGTGCTAGACGCGAGCTCGCCCTTGAAAGGCCGCGTTCCAAGACATCCCGATGACACATTGGAACGACAACCACTGTCGAACCATTCCCAATGTTGTGCCAATTGAGTTGGCACAGAGGTGATCTTAGGGAGCTCCCATGTAGCAATCGGGAAGTGCTTTCGTACCCTTCTCTCACAAAAACTAATGTTAGCTGAACAAATTTAGAATCCAAGGCTCGTATCCACCGACATCGTCGACACTGGGTCTATATTCAAAGGCCATGGAGAGGTTCCGATAAGAGAAGCTCCCCTGCTCGCCTGCACAAACATCCCCAAATGCTAGACGTAAGCTCTCACACTTAGCATCGCTCTCCAGATCACCGCAATGACACATTGGAATGACAACCGCTGTCAAACAACTCCCGAATTTGTGTCGATGGAGTGAGAAAGAAGAGCCAGATCGAGTCGACGAAAATGGCTAAGCCAGATCGGGTCGGCTAGCATGGCTCGGCCACCATTTTTCGTCGAGAGCTTTCGATATTAAAGCTCCCATGTAGCCGAGATAAGTACACCATGACAAATTGCTAGAGCGCCGAGCACCCATAGCAAATTGCCATTATACCAAGCAACGCCAGAGTGCTAGACAAGGGCTCACGTTTAGATCAAGTTTTAAAACCACCAAAAACACACACCATGGATCGGCAACCGCTCCCTCACCTTTTCCAAATTTGAGTCATCGGAAAACATGATCTAAAGGAGAGCCGAGGAAAAGCACTGAGATCACTTCATACCCCTTTCATTCATTCAACATCAGCATACACCATTTGAAAACCCAACAATGCAATCCGCTATAAGCTATTAGAAATCTGCGATAGTGTGGACAACTCCCTTAAAAATCCAATTCAATGAAAAATGTGACCAAACAGCCATCCACAACACCATTTTTGGAGCTCGCCCAGATCGGCTCGGCCAGAATGGCTCGCCCAAATTGGCTCGGCCAGCATGGCTCGGCCAGATCAGCTCGGCCAGCATGGTGACTTGCTGACTTGGTGAGAGTACTTCGAACTGTCAAGAAAAAAGGCCAATCTAATGTGCAAACTTTGCTACTGTGCAAACATAGGTTGCAATTATAGAGAAATTGCAAGGCCATCACAATGGCCCGAGGCCAATGCTCCGACTACTAAGTCAATTTTCTCTTGCAATCGCCATGCCGCCATTCACAGAGAGATCTCCCCATTCACTTGTGACGACACACAATCCAAGTGCTTGACGCGAGCTCGCCCTTGAAAGGCCGCGTTCTAAGACATCCCGATGACACATTGGAACGACAACCGCTGTCGAACCATTCCCAATGTTGTGCCGATCGAGTTGGCATAGAGGTGATCTTACGGAACTCCTGCGTATCGATCGGGAAGTGCTTTCGTAACCATCTCTCACAAAAACCAATGTTAGCTGATCAATTTTAGAATCCAAGGCTCGTATCCATCGATATCATCGGCACTAGGTCTATATTCAAAGGCCACGGAGAGGTTCCGATAAGAGAAGCTCCCCTGCTTGCTTGCACAAACATCCCCAAATGCTAGATGCAAGCTCTTGCCCTTAGCATCGCTCTCCAGATCACTGCAATGACACATTGGAATGACAACCGCTGTTGAACAACTCTCAAATTTGTGCCGATGGAGTGAGAAAGAAGAGCCAGATCGGGTCGACAAAAATGGCTAAGCCAGATCGGGTCGGCCAGCATGGCTCGGCCACCATTTTTCACCGAGAGCTTTCAATATTAAAGCTCCCATGTAGCCGCGACAAGTACACCATGAAAAATTGCTAGAGCGCTGAGCACCCATAGCAAATTGCCATTATACCAAGCAACGCCGGAGTGCTAGACAAGGGCTCACGTTTAGATCAAGTTTTAAAATCACCAAAAACACACGCCATGGATCGGCAACCACTGCCTCACCTTTTCCAAAATTGAGTCATTGGAAAACATGATCTAAAGGAGAGCCGAGGAAAATCACTGAGATCGCTTCATGCCCCTTTCATTGATTCAACATCAGCATACACCGTTTGAAAACCCAACAATCCGATCCGCCTAGACACCAATGTTGAATCAATGAAAGGGGCATGGGAGAGGCTCGCGGCAACAACCTCTCCTATATAAGCTATTAGTGCGAGGCTCTCTCTACATTACAAATCTGCGATAGCACGGACAACTCCCTTAAAAATCCAATTCAATGAAAAATGTGACCAAACAGCCATCCACGACACCGTTTTTGGAGCTCGGCCAGATCGGGTCGGCCAGAATGGCTCGCCCAAATTGGGTCAGCCAGCATGGCTTGCCCAGATCAGCTCGGCCAGCTTGGCTCGGCCAGCATGGCTTGCCCAGATCGGCTCGGCCAGATCGGGTCAGCCAGCATGGTGACTTGGTGACTCGGTGAGAGTACTTGGAACCGTCAAGAACAAAGGCCAATCTTACATGCAAACTCTGCTACTGCGCAAACATTGGTTGCAATTATAGAGAAATTGCAAGGCCATCACAATGGCCCGAGGCCAATGCTCTAACTACTAAGTCAATTTTCTCTTGCAATCGCCATGCCGCCGTTCACAAAGAGATCTCCCCATTCACTTGTGATGATGCACAATCCAAGTGCTAGACGTGAGCTCGCCCTTGAAAGGCCGCGTTCCAAGACATCGCGATGACACATTGGAACAAAAATCGTTGTCGAACCATTCCCAATGTTGTGTCGATCGAGTTGGCACAGAGGCGATCTTAGGAACTCCAGCGTAGCAATCGAGAAGTGCTTTTGTACCCTTCTCTCACAAAAACCAATGTTAGCTGAACAAATTTAGAATCCAAGGCTCGTATCCATCGATATCGTCGGCACTGGGTCTATATTCAAAGGCCACAAAGAGGTTCCAATAAGAGAAGCTCCCCTGCTCGCTTGCACAAACATCCCCAAATGCTAGACACAAGCTCCCACACTTAGCATCGCTCTCCAGATCACCGCAATGACACATTGGAATGACAACCACTGTCGAACAACTCCCGAATTTGTGCCGATGGAGTGAGAAAGAAGAGCCAGATCGGGTCGACGAAAATGGCTATGCCAGATCGGGTCGCCCAGCATGGCTCGGCCACAATTTTTCGCCGAGAGCTTTCGATCTTAAAGCTCCCATGTAGCCACGATAAGTACACCATGAAAAAATTGCTAGAGCGCCGAGCACCCATAGCAAATTGCCATTATACCAAGCAACGTCGGAGTGCTAGACAAGGGCTCACGTTTAGATCAAGTTTTAAAATTACCAAAAAGACACGCCATGGATCGGCAACCGCTGCCTCACTTTTTCCAAAATTGAGTCATTGGAAAACATGATCTAAAGGAGAGCCGAGGAAAAGCACTAAGATCACTTCATGCCCCTTTCATTGATTCAACATCAGCATACATCGTTTGAAAACCCAACAATCCGATCCGCCTAGACACCAATGTTGTTCAATGAAAGGGGCATGGGAGAGTCTCGCGGCAACAACCTCTCCTATATAAGCTATTAGTGCGAGGCTCACTCTGCATTAGAAATCTGCGATAGCACGGACAACTCCATTAAAAATCCAATTCAATGAAAAATGTGACCAAACAGCCATCCGCGACACCGTTTTTGGAGCTCGGCCAGAACGGCTCAGCTAGCATGGCTCGGCTAGAATGGCTCGGCTAGCATGGCTCAGCCAGAATGGATTGCCCAGATCGGCTTGGCCAGAATGGCTTGCCCAGATCGGCTCGGCCAGCATGGCCCGGCCAGAACGGCTCGGCCAGCATGGCTCGGCCAAAACGGCTCACACAGATCGGCTCGCCCAGAACGGGTCGCCCAGATCGGGTCTGCCAGAATGGCTCACCCAGATCGGCTTGCCCAGCATGGCTTGCCTAGAACGGCTCGACCAAATCGGGTCGGCCAGAATGGCTCGTCCAGATCGGCTCAGCCAGCATGGCTCGGCTAGAACGGCTCAGCCAGATTGTGACGGTGACTTGATGAACGGACTTAGAGATTCGACTTGGTGGGCCGACCTGGCGGGGTGACTTGATGAATGCACTTGAAGGGTTGACTTGGTGGGGTGACTCTATGAACAGACCTAAAGAGTTGACTTGGTGAGAGTACTTGGCAGGGTGACTCGATGAAAGGACTTAAACAGTCGACTTAGTGAGAGTACTTGGTGGGGCGACTTGATGAATGCACTTGAAGAATTGACTTGGTTAGAGTACTTGGTGGGGCAACTTGATGAACGGACTCAAAGATTCGACTTGGTGAGAGTACCTGGTGGCTCGACTTGATGAGAAATCTTAAAGAGTCAACTTGGTGAGAGTACTTGGCGGGGTGAACTGATGAATGAACATAAAGAGTCAGCTTGGTGGGAGTACTTGGTGGGCCGACCTGGTGGGGTGACTTTATGGACGGACTTAAAGAGTCGACTTGGTTAGAGTACTTTTTCTGGTGACTTGATGAACGAACTTGAAGAGTCGACTTGGTGGGGTGACTTGATGAAAGGACTTAAAGGGTCGACTTGGTGAGAGTACTTGGCGGGGCGACTTGATGAACGGACTTAAAGGGTCGACTTGGCGGGGTGACTTGATGAACGGACCTAAAGAGTTGACTTGGTGAGAGTACTTGGCAGGGTGAACTGATGAACAGACTTAAAGAGTCGACTTGGTGGGAGTACTTGGTGGGCCGACTTGATGAACGAACTTATAGAGTCGACTTGGTGAGAGTAGTTGTTCTGGTGACTTGATGAACGGACTTAAAGAGTCGGCTTGGCGGGGTGACTTGATCAAAGGACTTAAAGAGTCGACTTGGTGGGGTGAGTCGATGAATGAACTTAGAGGGTCGACTTTGCAGGGTGACTTGATGAACGGACCTAAAGAGTTGACTTGGTGAGAGTACTTGGTGGTGTGACCTGATGAACAGACTTAGAGAGTCAACTTGGTGAGAGTCCTTGGTGGGCCGACCTAGTTGGGTGACTTCGTGAACTGACTTAAAGAGTCGACTTGGTGGGAGTACTTGGTGGGGTGACTTGATGAACGGACTTTAAGGGTCGACTTGGCGAGGTGACTTGATGAACGGTCCTAAAGAGTTGACTTGGTGAGAGTACTTGGTGTGGTGACTTGATGAAAAAAATTAAAGAGTTGAATTGGTGGGGTGACTTGATGAACGCACTTGAAGGGTCGACTTGGTGGGGTGACTTTGTGAACGGACCTAAAGAGTTGACATGGTGAGATTTCTTGGTGGGGTGACTTGATGAACATAGTTAAAGAGTTGACTTGGTGAGTGTAGTTGGTCGGGTGACCTGATGAACGCACTTGAAGAATCGACTTGGTTAGAGTACTTGGTGGGGTGACTTGATGAACAGACTTAAAGATTTGACTTAGTGGGCCAACCTGGCGGGGTGACTTGATGAAAGGACTTAGAGAGTCGACTTGGTGAGAGTACTTGGTGACTTGGTGGGCCGACTTGGCCGGGTGACTTGATGAACAAACTTAAAGCGTCGACTTGGTGAGAGTACTCAGTGGGCTGACCTGGTCACGTGACTTGATGAACGAACTTAAAGAGATGACTTGGTGGGCCGACTTGGCCGGGTGACTTGATGAACAAACTTAAAGAGTCGACTTGGTGGGTCGAACTAGCATGGTGACTTGGTGAGAGTACTTGGTGGGCTGACCTGGCAGGGTGACTTGATGAACATACTTAGAGAGTCGACTTTTTGAGAGTACTTGGTGGGTCGAACTGGCGGGGTGACTTGATGAACGAACTTAAAGAGTGGACCTGGTGAGACAACTTGGTGGGCCGAGCTGGCGGGGTGAATTGATGAACAAACCTAAAGAGTCAACTTTGTGAGAGTACTTGGTGGGCCGACCTAGCGGGGTGAGTTGATGATCGAACTTAAAGGGTCGACTTGGTGAGAGTACTTGGTGGGATGACCTGGCGGGGCGACTTGATGAACGAACTTAAAGAGTTGACTTGGTGAGAGTACTCGGGTGGGTGACCTGATAAACAAACTTAGAGAGTCAACTTGGTGAGAGTCCTTGGTGGGCCGACCTGGTTGGGTGAATTCGTGAACTGACTTAAAGAGTCAACTTGGTGGGGTGACTTGATGAACAAACTTCAAGGGTCAACTTGGCGAGGTGACTTAATGAATGGTCCTAAAGAGTTGACTTGGTGAGAGTACTAGGTGTGGTGACTTGATGAAAAGACTTAAAGAGTCGAATTGGTGAGAGTACTTGGTGGGGTGACTTGGTGAACGCACTTGAAGTGTCGACTTGGTGGGGTGACTTTATGAACGGACCTAAAGAGTTGACATGGTGAGAGTGCTTGGTCGGGTGACTTGATGAACATAGTTAAAGAGTCAACTTGGTGAGAGTAGTTGGTCGGGTGACTTGATGAACGCACTTGAAGAATCGACTTGGTTAGAGTACTTGGTGAGGTGACTTGATGAACGGACTAAAAGATTCGACTTGGTGGGCTGACCTAGCGGGGTGACTTGATGAACGAACTTAGAGAGTCGACTTGGTGAGAGTACTTGGTGACTTGGTGGGCCAACCTGGCCGGGTCACTTGATGAACAAACTTAAAGAGTCAACTTGGTGAGAGTACTCGGTGGGCTGACCTGGTCACGTGACTTGATGAACAGACTTAAAGAGTCGACTAGGTGGGCTCACTTCGCTGGGTGACTTGATGAACGAACTTAAAGAGTCGACTTGGTGGGTCAAACTAGCGGGGTGACTTGGTGAGAGTACTTGGTGGGCTGACCTGGCAGGGTGACTTGATGAACGAACTTAGAGAGTCGACTTTGCGAGAGTATTTGGTGGGTCGAACTGGCGGGGTGACTTGATGAACGAACTTAAAGAGTGGACCTGGTGAGAGAACTTGGTGGGCCGAGCTGGCGGGGTGAATTGATGAACAAACCTAAAGAGTCAACTTTGTGAGAGTACTTGGTGGGCCGACCTAGCGGGGTGAGTTGATGACTGAACTTAAAGGGTCGACTTGGTGAGAGTACTTGGTGGGATGACCTGGCAGGGCGACTTGATGAACGAACTTAAAGAGTCGACTTGGTGAGAGTACTCGGTGGGGTGACCTAATGAACAAACCTAAAGAGTCGACCTGGTGAGAGTACTTGGTGGGCCGACCTGGCGGGGTGACTTGGTGAGAAAACATAAAGAGTCGACTTGGTGAGAGTAGTTGGTGGGCTGACCTGGTGGGGTGACTTGATGAACGAACTTAAAGAGTTGACCTGGTGGGCCGACTTGGCAGAGTGACTTCATGAATGAACTTAAAGAGTCCACTTGGTGGGCCGACCTGGCTGGGTGACTCGATGAACGAACTTAAAGAGTCAACTTGGTGAGAGTAATTTGTGGGCTGACCTGGCGGGGTGACTTGATGAATGAACTTAAAGAGTCGACTTGGTGGGGTGACTTGATGAACGCACTTGAAGGGTCGACTTGGTGGGGTGACTCTATGAACGGACCTAAAGAGTTGACTTGGTGAGAGTACTTGGTGGGGTGACTCGATGAAAGGACTTAAAGAGTCAACTTGGTGAGAGTGCTTGGTGGCTCGACTTTATGAGCAGACTTAAAGAGTCCACTTGGTGAGAGTGGGCCTAACGGGTTGATGTGGTGAGTGGGCCTAACGGGGCGATTTGGTGGGGTGACTTGTCAAGTGGTATTAGAGAGCCGACGTGGTGAGGCAACTCGGCGAGTTGGTTTATTGAGATGACATGGTGAGCTGACCTGGCGAGTCGACCTGGCAAGCAAACTTAAAGAGTAAACTTGGCAACGTACTCGAGTTGACTTGGTGAGGCAACTTGGCGAGCAGGCTTAAAGAGTCAACATGGTGAGGTGACTCATTGATTCAACATGGTGAGGCGACTCATGGTGAGGAGCTATCCTTGAGGCAACTTGGTGGGCCTACTTGATTAGTCGACTTGGTGAGCCGACTTGACAAGCTGACACGGTGAGCGGGCTTAAAGAGGCGACGACTTGGTGGGGTAACTCGGCAAGCCAACTTAAAGAGAAGAAACTCGGTGAGCTGACATGGTGATTGGGCTTAGAGAAGAAACTCGGCGGGGCGACTTGATGAACGGACTTAAAGGGTCAACTTGGCGGGGTGACTTGATGAACGGACCTAAAGAGTTGACTTGGTGAGAGTACTTGGCAGGGTGAACTGATGAACGGACTTAAAGAGTCGACTTGGTGGGAGTACTTGGTGGGCCGACTTGATGAACGGACTTATAGAGTCCACTTGGTGAGAGTAGTTGTTCTGGTGACTTGATGAACGGACTTAAAGAGTCAGCTTGGCGGGGTGACTTGATGAAAGGACTTAAAGAGTCGACTTCATGGGGTGACTGGATGAACGAACTTAGAGGGTCGACTTTGCGGGGTGACTTGATGAATGGACCTAAAGAGTTGACTTGGTGAGAGTAATCGATGGGGTGACCTGATGAACAGACTTAGAGAGTCGACTTGGTGAGAGTCCTTGGTGGGCCAACCTGGTTGGGTGACTTCGTGAACTGACTTACAGAGTCGACTTGGTGGGGTGACTTGATGAACGGACTTCAAGGGTCAACCTGGCGAGGTGACTTGATGAACGGTCCTAAAGAGTTGACTTGGTGAGAGTACTTGGTGTGGTGACTTGATGAAAAGACTTAAAGAGTCAAATTGGTGAGAGCACTTGGTGGGGTGACTTGATGAAATCACTTGAAGGGTTGACTTGGTGGGGTGACTTTATGAATGGACCTAAAGAGTTGACGTGGTGAGAGTGCTTGGTGGGGTGACTTGATGAACATAGTTAAAGAGTCGACTTGGTGAGAGTAGTTGGTCGGGTGACTTGATGAACGCACTTGAAGAATCGACTTGGTTAGAGTACTTGGTGGGGTGACTTGATGAACGGACTTAAAGATTCGACTTGGTGGGCCGACCTGGCGGGGTGACTTGATGAACGAACTTAGAGAGTCAACTTGGTGAGAGTACATGGTGACTTGGTGGGCCGACCTGGCCGGGTGACTTGATGAACAAACTTAAAGAGTCGACTTGGTGAGAGTACTTGGTGGGCTGACCTAGTCCCGTGACTTGATGAACGGACTTAAAGAGTCAACTTGGTGGGCCGACTTGGCCGGGTGACTTGATGAACAAACTTAAAGAGTCAACTTGGTGGGTCAAACTAGCGTGGTGACTTGGTGAGAGTACTTGGTGGGCTGACCTGGCAGGGTGACTTGATGAACGAACTTAGAGAGTCGACTTTGTGAGAGTACTTGGTGGGTCGAACTGGTGAGGTGACTTGATGAAGGAACTTAAAGAGTGGACCTAGTGAGAGAACTTGGTGGGCCGAGCTGGTGGGGTGAATTAATGAATGAACCTAAAGAGTTGACTTTGTGAGAGTAATTGGTGGGCCGACCTGGCGGGGTGAGTTGATGACCGAACTTAAAGGGTCGACTTGGTGAGAGTACTTGGTGGGCTGACTTGGCAGGGCAACTTGATGAACGAACTTAAAGAGTTGACTTGGTGAGAGTACTCGGTGGGGTGACCTGATGAACAAACCTAAAGAGTCGACCTAGTGAGAGTACTTGGTGGGCCGACCTGGCGGGGTGACTTGGTGAGAAAACTTAAAGAGTCGACTTGGTGAGAGTAGTTGGTGGGCTGACCTAGCGGGGTGACTTGATGAACGAACTTAAAGAGTCAACGTGGTGGGCCGACTTGGCAGAGTGACTTCATGAACGAACTTAAAGAGTCCACTTGGTGGGCCGACCTGGCGAGGTGACTCGATGAACGAACTTAAAGAGTCGACTTGGTGAGAGTAATTTGTGGGCTGACCTGGCGGGGTGACTTGATGAATGAACTTAAAGAGTTGACTTGGTGGGGTGACTTGATGAATGCACTTGAAGTGTCGACTTGGTGGGGTGACTCTATAAACGGACCTAAAGAGTTGACTTGGTGAGAGTACTTGGTGGGGTGACTCGATGAAAGGACTTAAAGAGTCGACTTGGTGAGAGTACTTGATGGCTCGACTTTATGAGCAGACTTAAGAGTCCACTTGGTGAGAGTGTGCCTAACGGGGCAATGTGGTGAGTGGGCCTAACGAGGCGAGTTGGTGGGGCGACTTGGCGAGTGGTATTAGAGAGCCGACGTGGTGAGGCGACTCAGCGAGCGGGCTCAAAGAGTCAACATGGTGAGGCGACTTATGGTGAGGAGATATCCTTGAGGCGACTTGGTGGTCCTACTTGATTAGTCAACTTGGTGAGCCGACCTGACGAGCTGACACGGTGAGCGGGCTTAAAGAGGCAAGGACTTGGTGGGGGAACTTGGTAAGCCAACTTATCGAGGCAAGATGTTGAGTCGACTTGGTGAGCTGACTTGGTGAGCGAACTTAAAGAGTTGACTTGGCAACGTACTTGAACAACTGACTTGGTGAGCTGACATGGTGAGTGGGCTTAGAGAAGCAACTGGGTGGGGTGACTTGATGAATGGACTTAAAGGGTCAACTTGGTGGGGTGACTTGATGAACGGACCTAAAGAGTTGACTTGGTGAGAGTACTTGGCAGGGTGAACTGATGAATGAACTTAAAGAGTCAACTTGGTGGGAGTACTTGGTGGGCCGACTTGATGAACGAACTTATAGAGTCGACTTGGTGATAGTAGTTGTTCTGGTGACTTGATGAACGGACTTAAAGAGTCAGCTTGGCGGGGTGACTTGATGAAAGGACTTAAAGAGTCGACTTGGTCAGGTGACTCGATGAACGAACTTAGAGGGTCGGCTTTGCGGGGTGACTTGATGAACAGACCTAAAGAGTTGACTTGGTGAGAGTACTCGGTGATGTGACCTGATGAACAAACTTAGAGAGTCAACTTGGTGAGAGTCCTTGGTGGGCCGACCTGGTTGGGTGACTTCGTGAACTAACTTAAAGAGTCAACTTGGTGGGAGTACTTGATGAACGAACTTCAAGGGTCGACTTGGTGAGGTGATTTGATGAACGGTCCTAAAGAGTTGACTTGGTGAGAGTAGTTGGTGTGGTGTCTTGATGAAAAGACTTAAAGAGTTGAATTGGTGAGAGTACATGGTGGGGTGACTTGATGAATGCACTTGAAGGGTCGACTTGGTGGGGTGACTTTATGAACGAACCTAAAGAGTTGACATGGTGAGAGTGCTTGGTGGGGTGACTTGATGAACATAGTTAAAGAGTCAACTTGGTGAGAGTAGTTGGTCGGGTGACTTGATGAACGCACTTGAAGAATTGATTTGGTTAGAGTACTTGGTGGGGTGACTTGATGAACGGACTTAAAGATTCGACTTGGTGGGCCGAACTGGCGAGGTGACTTGATGAACGAACTTAGAGAGTCGACTTGGTGAGAGTACTCGGTGGGCTCACTTGGTCACGTGACTTGATGAACGGACTTAAAGAGTCGACTTGGTGGGCTGACTTGGCAGGGTGACTTGATGAACGAACTTAAAGAGTCAACTTGGTGGGTTGAACTAGTGGGGTGAATTGGTGAGAGTACTTGGTGGGCTATCCTGGCAGGGTGACTTGATGAACGAACTTAGAGAGTCGACTTTGTGAGAGTACTTGGTGGGTCAAACTGGCGGGGTGACTTGATGAACAAACTTAAAGAGTCGACCTGGTGAGAGAACTTGGTGGGCCGAGCTGGCGGGGTAAATTAATGAACAAACCTAAAGAGTCAACTTTGTGAGAGTACTTGGTGGGCCGGCTTGGTGGGGTGAGTTGATGACCGAACTTAAAGGGTCAACTTGCTGAGAGTACTTGGTGGGCCGACCTGGCGGGGCGACTTGATGAATGAACTTAAAGAGTCAACTTGGTGAGAGTACTCGATGGGGTGACCTGATGAACAAACCTAAAGAGTCGACCTGGTGAGAGTACTTGGTGGGCCAACCTAGCGGGGTGACTTGGTCAGCAAACTTAAAGAGTCGACTTGGTGAGAGTAGTTGGTGGGCTCACCTGGCCGGGTGACTTGATGAACGAACTTAAAGAGTCGACCTGGTGGGCCGACTTGGCAGAGTGACTTCATGAACAAACTTAAAGAGTCCACTTGGTCAGCCGACCTGGCAAGGTGACTCGATGAACGAACTTGAAGAGTCAACTTGGTGAGAGTAATTTGTGGGCTGACCTGGCAGGGTGACTTGATGAATGAACTTAAAGAGTCGACTTGGTGGGGTGACTTGATGAACACACTTGAAGGGTCAACTTGGTGGGGTGACTCTATGAACAATCCTAAAGAGTTGACTTGGTGAGAATACTTGGTGGGGTGACTCGATGAAAGGACTTAAAGAGTCGACTTGGTGAGAGTACTTGGTGGCTTGACTTTATGAGCAGACATAAAGAGTCCACTTGGTGAGAGTGGGCCTAACGGGGCGATGTGGTGAGTGGGCCTAACGGGGCAAGTTGGTGGGGCGACTTGGCGAGTGGTATTAGAGAGCCGACGTGGTGAGACAACTCGGTGAGTTGGTTCATTGAGATGACATGGTGAGCTAACTTGGCGAGTCGACCTGGCGAGCGAACTTAAAGAGTCAACTTGGCAACGTACTCGAGTCGACTTGGTGAGGCAACCTGGCGAGCGAGCTCAAAGAGTCAACATGGTGAGGTGACTCATTGAGTCAACATGGTGAGGCGACTCATGGTGAGGAGCTATCCTTGAGGCGACTTGGTGGGCCTACTTGATTAGTCGACTTGGTGAGCCGACCTCATGAGTTGATACGGTGAGCGGGCTTAAAGAGGCGACGACTTGGTGGGGTAAATCAGCAAGACGACTTGGTGAGCGCACTTATAGAGTCAACTTCATGAGGTGACTCGGCGAGTTAGCCCGTTGATGCGACTTGGGCGGGCCAACCTGGCGAATGAACTTAAAGAGGCGACTTGGGCAGGCTAACCTGGTGAGGGACCTTAAAGAGTTGACTTGCCAACGTACTTGAACAACCGACTTGGTGAGCTAACATTGTGAGTGGGCTTAGAGAAGCAACTCGGCAGGGCGACTAGATGAATAGACTTAAAGGGTCGACTTGGCAGGGTGACTTGATGAACAGACCTAAAGACGTGACTTGGTGAGAGTACTTGGCGGGGTGAACTGATGAACGGACTTAAAGAGTCGACTTGGTGGGAGTACTTGGTGGGCCGACTTGATGAACGGACTTATAGAGTCGACTTGGGGAGAGTAGTTGTTCTTTTGACTTGATGAACGGACTTAAAGAGTCGGCTTGGCGAGGTGACTTGATGAAAGGACTTAAAGAGTCGACTTGGTGGGGTGAGTCAATGAATGAACTTAGAGGGTCGACTTTGCAGGGTGACTTGATGAACAGACCTAAAGAGTTGACTTGGTGAGAGTACTCAGTGGGGTGACCTGATGAATAGACTTAGAGAGTCGACTTGGTGAGAGTCCTTGGTGGGCCAACCTGGTTGGGTGACATCGTTAACTAACTTAAAGAGTCAACTTGGTGGGGTGACTTGATGAACGGACTTTAAGGGTTGACTTGGCGAGGTGACTTGATGAACGGTCCTAAAGAGTTGACTTGGTGAGAGTACTTGGTGTGGTGACTTGATGAAAAGACTTAAAGAGTCAAATTGGTGAGAGTACTTGGTGAGGTGACTTGATGAATGCACTTGAAGGGTCAACTTGGTGGGGTGACTTTATGAACGGACCTAAAGAGTTGACGTGGTGAGAGTGCTTGGTGGGGTGACTTGATGAACATAGTTAAAGAGTCAACTTGGTGAGAGTAGTTGGTTGGGTGACTTGATGAACGCACTTGAAGAATCGACTTGGTTAGAGTACTTGGTGGGGTGACTTGATAACGGACTTAAAGATTCGACTTGGTGGGCCAACCTGGCGGGGTGACTTGATGAGCGGACTTAAAGAGTCAACCTGGTCGGCCGACTTGGCAGAGTGACTTCATGAACAAACTTAAAGAGTCCACTTGGTGGGCCGACCTGGCAGGGTGACTCGATGAATGAACTTAAAGAGTCGACTTGGTGAGAGTAATTTGTGGGCTGACCTGGTAGGGTGACTTGATGAATGAACTTAAAGAGTTGACTTGGTGGGGTGACTTGATGAACGCACTTGAAGGGTCGACTTGGTGGGGTGACTCTATGAACAGACCTAAAGAGTTGACTTGGTGAGAGTACTTGGTGGGGTGACTCGATGAAAGGACTTAAAGAGTTGACTTGGTGAGAGTACTTGGTGGCTCGACTTTATGAGCAGACTTAAAGAGTCCACTTGGTGAGAGCAGGCCTAACAGGGCGATGTGGTGAGTGGGCCTAACAGGGCAAGTTGGTGGGGCGACTTGGCGAGTGGTATTAGAGAGCCGACATGGTGAGGCGACTCGGCGAGTTGGTTTGTTGAGATGACATGGTGAGCTGACTTGGCGAGTTGACCCGGTGAGCGAACTTAAAGAGTCGACTTAGCAACATACTCGAGTCGACTTGGTGAGGTGACCTAGCAAGCAGGCTCAAAGAGTCAACATGGTGAGGCGACTCATTGAGTCAACATGGTGAGGCAACTCATGGTGAGGAGCTATCCTTGAGGTGACTTGGTGGGCCTACTTGATTAGTCGACTTGGTTAGCCGACTTGACGAGCTGACATGGTGAGCAGGCTTAAAGAGGCGACGACTTGGTGGGGTAACTCGGCAAGCCAACTTATCGAGGCGAGATGGTGAGTCGACTTGGTGAGCTAACTTGGTGAGCGCACTTAAAGAGTCAACTTCGTGAGGTGACTTGGCAAGTTAGCCCACTGATGCGACTTGGGCGGGCCGACCTGGCGAACGAACTTAAAGAGGCGACTTGGGCGGGCTGACCTAGTGAGCGAACTTAAAGAGTTGACTTGGCAATGTACTTGAACAACTGACTTGGTGAGCTGACATGGTGAGTGGGCTTAGAGAAGCAACTCGGCAAGGCGACTTGATGAACGGACTTAAAGGGTCGACTTGGCGGGGTGACTTGATGAACGGACCTAAAGAGTTGACTTGGTGAGAGTACTTGGCGGGGTGAACTGATGAACGAACTTAAAGAGTCGACTTGGTGGGAGTACTTGGTGGGCCGACTTGATGAACGGACTTAAAGAGTCAGCTTGGTGGGCTGACTTGATGAAAGGAATTAAAGAGTCGACTTGGTCGGGTGACTCGATGAATGAACTTAGAGGGTCGACTTTGCGGGGTGACTTGATGAACGGACCTAAAGAGTTGACTTGGTGAGAGTACTTGGTGGGGTGACCTGATGAACAGACTTAGAGAGTCAACTTGGTGAGAGTCCTTGGTGGGCCGACCTGGATGGGTGACTTCGTGAACTGACTTAAAGAGTCGACTTGGTGGGAGTACTTGATGAACGGACTTCAAGGATTGACTTGGTGAGGTGACTTGATGAACGGTCCTAAAGAGTTGACTTGGTGAGAGTACTTGGTGTGGTGACTTGATGAAAAGACTTAAAGAGTCGAATTGGTGAGAGTACTTGGTGGGGTGACTTGATGAATGCACTTGAAGGGTCGACTTGGTGGGGTGACTTTATGAGGGGACCTAAAGAGTTTACATGGTGAGAGTGCTTGGTGGGGTGACTTGATGAACATAGTTAAAGAGTCAACTTGGTGAGAGTAGTTGGTCGGGTGACTTGATGAACGCACTTGAAGAATCAACTTGGTTAGAGTACTTGGTGGGGTGACTTGATGAACTTACTTAAAGATTCGACTTGGTGGGCCGACCTGGCAGGGTGACTTGATGAACAGACTTAGAGAGTCGACTTGGTGAGAGTACTCGGTGGGCTCACCTGGTCACGTGACTTGATGAACGGACTTAAAGAGTCGACTTGGTGGGCCGACTTGGCCGGGTGACTTGATGAACGAACTTAAAGAGTCGACTTGGTGTGTTGAACTAGCGGGGTGACTTGGTGAGAGTACTTGGTGGGCTGACCTGGTAGGGTGACCTGATGAACGAACTTAGAGAGTCAACTTTGTGAGAGTACTTGGTGGGTCAAACTGGCAGGCTGACTTGATGAACGAACTTAAAGAGTCAACCTGGTGAGAGAACTTGGTGGATCGAGCTGGCGGCGTGAATCGATGATAGAACCTAAAGAGTCAACTTTGTGAGAGTACTTGGTGGGACGACCTGGCGGGGTGAGTTGATGATCAAACTTAAAGGGTCGACTTGGTGAGAGTACTTGGTGGGCCGACCTGGCGAGGTGACTTGATGAATGAACTTAAAGAGTCGACTTGGTGAGAGTACTCAGTGGGGTGACCTAATGAACAAACCTAAAGAGTCAACCTGGTGAGAGTACTTGGTGGGCCGACCTGGCGGGGTGACTTGGTGAGCAAACTTAAAGAGTCGACTTGGTGAGAGTAGTTGGTGGGCTGACCTGGCGGGGTCTCTTGATGAATGAACTTAGAGAGTCGACCTGGTGGTTTGACTTGGCAGAGTGACTCCATGAGCAAACTTAAAGAGTCCACTTGGTGGGCTGACCTGGCAGGGTGACTCGATGAACGAACTTAAAGAGTCGACTTGGTGAGAGTAATTTGTGGGCTGACCTGGCAGGGTGACTTGATGAATGAACTTAAAGAGTCGACTTGGTGGGGTGACTTGATGAACACACTTGAAGGGTCGACTTGGTGGGGTAACTCTATGAACGGACCTAAAGAGTTGACTTGGTGAGAGTACTTGGTGGGGTGACTCGATGAAAGGACTTAAAGAGTCGACTTGGTGAGAGTACTTGGTGGCTCGACTTTATGAGCAGACTTAAAGAGTGGCATTAGAGAGCCAACATGGTGAGGCGACTCAGCGAGTTGGTTCTTTGAGATGACATGGTGACCTGACTTGGTGAGTCGACCTGGCGAGCAAACTTAAAGAGTCGACTTGGCAACGTACTCGAGTCAACTTGGTGAGGCGACCTGGCGAGTGAGCTCAAAGAGTCAACATAGTGAGGTGACTCATTGAGTCAACATGGTGAGGTGACTCATGGTGAGGAGCTATCCTTGAGGCGACTTGGTGGGCCTACTTGATTAGTCAACTTGGTGAGCCGAACTGACGAGCTGACACGGTGAGCAGGCTTAAAGAGGTGACGACTTGGTGGGGTAACTCGGCAAGCCAACTTATCGAGGCGAGATGGTGAGTCAACTTGGTGAGCTGACTTGGTGAGTACACTTATAGAGTCAACTTCGTGAGGTGACTACCTGGCGAATGAACTTAAAGAGGCGACTTGGGCGGGCTGACCTGGTGAGCAAACTTAAAGAGTTGACTTGGCAACGTACTTGAACAACTGACTTGGTGAGCTGACATGGTGAGTGGGCTTAGAGAAGCAACTCGGCGGGGCGACTTGATGAACGGACTTAAAGGGTCAACTTGGCAAGGTGACTTGATGAACGGACCTAAAGAGTTGACTTGGTGAGAGTACTTGGCGGGGTGAACTGATGAACGGACTTAAAGAGTCAACTTGGTGGGAGTACTTGGTGGGCCGACTTGATGAACGGACTTATAGAGTCGACTTGGTGAGATTAGTTGTTCTGGTGACTTGATGAACAGACTTAAAGAGTCAGCTTGGCGGGGTGACTTGATTAAAGGACTTAAAGAGTCGACTTGGTCAGGTGACTCGATGAACGAACTTAGAGGGTCAACTTTGCGAGGTGACTTGATGAACGGACCTAAACAGTTGACTTTGTGAGAGTACTCGGTGGGGTGACCTGATGAACAAACTTTGAGAGTTGACCTGGTGAGAGTCCTTGGTGGGCCGACCTGGTTGGGTGACTTCGTGAACTGACTTAAAGAGTCGACTTGGTGGCATGACTTGATGAATGGACTTCAAGGGTCGACTTGGCGAGGTGACTTGATGAACGGTCCTAAAGAGTTGACTTGGTGAGAGTACTTGGTGTGGTGACTTGATGAAAAGAATTAAAGAGTCGAATTGGTGAGAGTACTTGGTGGGGTGACTTGATGAACGCACTTGAATAGTCGACTTGGTGGGGTGACTCTATGAACGGACCTAAAGAGTTGACATGGTGAGAGTGCTTGGTGGGGTGACTTGATGAACATAGTTAAAGAGTCGACTTGGTGAGAGTAGTTGGTCGGGTGACTTGATGAACGCACTTGAAGAATTGACTTGGTTAGAGTACTTGGTGGGGTGACTTGATGAACAGAATTAAAGATTCGACTTGGCAGGCCGACCTGGCGAGGTGACTTGATGAACGGACTTAGAGAGTTGACTTGGTGAGAGTACTTGGTGACTTGGTGGGCCGACCTGGCCAGGTGACTTGATGAAAAAACTTAAAGAGTCGACTTGGTATGAGTACTCGGTGGGCTGACCTGGTCACGTGACTTGATGAACAAACTTAAAGAGTCAACTTGGTGGGCCGACTTGGCCGGGTGACATGATGAATGAACTTAAAGAGTCAACTTGGTGGGTCAAACTAGCATGGTGACTTGGTGAGAGTACTTGGTGGGCTGACCTGGCAGGGTGACTTGATGAATGAACTTAGAGAGTCGACTTTGTGAGAGTACTTGGTGGGTCAAACTGGTGGGGTTACTTGATGAACAAACTTAAAGAGTCGACTTGGTGAGAGAAGTTGGTGGGCTGAGCTGGCGAGGTGAATTGATGAACGAACCTAAAGAGTGGACTTTGTGAGAGTACTTGGTGGGCCAACCTGGCGAGGTGAGTTGATGACCGAACTTAAAGGGTTGACTTGGTGAGAGTACTTGGTGGGCCGACCTAGCGGGGCAACTTGATGAACGAACTTAAAGAGTCAACTTGGTGAGAGTACTCGGTGGGGTGACCTGATGAACAAACCTAAAGAGTCGACCTGGTGAGAGTACTTGGTGGGCCGAAACGGCAGGGTGACTTGGTGAGCAAACTTAAAGAGTCAACTTGGTGAGAGTAGTTGGTGGGCTGACCTGGCGGGGTGACTTGATGAACGAACTTAAAGAGTTAACCTGGTCGGCCGACTTGGCAGAGTGACTTCATGAACAAACTTAAAGAGTCCACTTGGTGGGGCGACCTGGTAGGGTGACTCGATGAACGAACTTAAAGAGTCGACTTGGTGAGAGTAATTTGTGGGCTGACCTGGCGGGGTGACTTGATGAATGAACTTAAAGATTCGACTTGGTGGGGTGACTTGATGAATGCACTTGAAGGGTCAACTTGGTGGGGTGACTCTATGAACAGACCTAAAGAGATTTCTTGGTGAGAGTACTTGGTGGGGTGACTCAATGAAAGGACTTAAAGAGTCAACTTGGTGAGAGTACTTGGTGGCTCGACTTTATGAGCAGACTTAAAGAGTCCACTTGGTGAGAGTGGGCCTAACGGGGCGATGTGGTGAGTGGGCCTAACAGGGCGAGTTGGTGGGGCGACTTGGCGAGTGGTATTAGAGAGCCGATGTGGTGAGGCGACTCGGTGAGTTGGTTTGTTGAGATGACTTGGTGAGCTGACTTGGCGAGTCGACCCGGTGAGTGAACTTAAAGAGTCAACTTGGCAACGTACTCGAGTCGACTTGGTGAGGCGACCTGGCAAGCAGGCTCAAAGAGTCAACATGGTGAGGCGACTCATTGAGTCAACATGGTGAGGAAACTCATGGTGAGGAGCTATCCTTGAGGTGACTTGGTGGGCCTACTTGATTAGTCGACTTGGTGAGTCGACCTGACGAGCTGACACGGTGAGCGGGCTTAAAGAGGTGACAACTTGGTGGGGTAACTCGGCAAGCCAACTTATCGAGGCGAGATGGTGATTCAACTTGGTGAGCTAACTTGGTAAGCGCACTTAAAGAGTCAACTTTGTGAGGTGACTTGATGAGTTATCCCGTTGATGCGACTTGGGCGGGCCGACCTGGCGAACGAACTTAAAGAGGCAACTTTGGCGAGCTGACCTGGTGAGCGAACTTAAAGAGTTGACTTGGCAACGTACTTGAACAACCAACTTGGTGAGCTGACATGGTGAGTGGGCTTAGAGAAGCAACTCTGCAGGGAGTACTTGGTGGGAGTACTTGGTGGGCCGACTTAATGAACGGACTTATAGAGTCGACTTGGTGAGAGTAGTTGTTCTGGTGACTTGATGAATGGAATTAAAGAGTCAGCTTGGTGGGGTGACTTGATGAAAGGACTTAAAGAGTCAACTTGGTGGGGTGACTCGATGAATGAACTTAGAGGGTTGACTTTGCAGGGTGACTTGATGAATGGACCTAAAGAGTTGACTTGGTGAGAGTACTCAGTGGGGTGACCTGATGAACAGACTTAGAGAGTCGACTTGGTGAGAGTCCTTGGTGGGCCGACCTGGTTGGGTGACTTTGTGAACTAACTTAAATAGTCGACTTGGTGGGGTGACTTGATGAACAGACTTCAAGGGTTGACTTGGCGAGGTGACTTGATGAATGGTCCTAAAGAGTTGACTTGGTGAGAGTACTTGGTGTGGTGACTTGATGAAAAGACTTAAAGAGTCGAATTGGTGAGAGTACTTGGTGGGGTGACTTGATGAATGCACTTGAAGGGTTGACTTGGTGAGGTGACTTTATGAACAGACCTAAAGAGTTGACGTGGTGAGAGTGCTTGGTGGGGTGACTTGATGAGCATAGTTAAAGAGTCAACTTGGTGAGAGTAGTTGGTCGGGTGACTTGATGAACGCACTTGAAGAATCGACTTGGTTAGAGTACTTCGTGGGGTGACTTGATGAACGGAATTAAAGATTCAACTTGGTGGGCCGACCTGGCGGGGTGACTTGATGAACGGACTTAGAGAGTCGACTTGGTGAGAGTACTTGGTGACTTGGTGGGCCGACCTGGCCGGGTGACTTGATGAACAAACCTAAAGAGTCGACTTGGTGAGAGTACTCGGTGGGCTGACCTGGTCACGTGACTTGATTAACGGACTTAAAGAGTCGACTTGGTGGGCCGACTTGGCCTAGTGACTTGATGAACGAACTTAAAGAGTCAACTTGGTTGGTCAAACTAGCGGGGTCACTTGGTGAGAGTACTTGGTGGGCTGACCTGGCAGGGTGACTTGATGAACGAACTTAGAGAGTCGACTTTGTGAGAGTACTTGGTGGGTCGAACTGGCAGGGTGACTTGATGAACAAACTTAAAGAGTCGACCTGGTGAGAGAACTTGGTGGGCTGAGCTGGCGGGGTGAATTGATGAATGAACCTAAAGAGTCCACTTTGTGAGAGTACTTGGTGGGCTGACCTGGCAGGGTGAGTTGATGACCGAACTTAAAGGGTCGACTTGGTGAGAGTACTTGGTGGGCCGACCTGGTGGGGTGACTTGATGAACGAACTTAAAGAGTCAACTTGGTGAGAGTACTCGGTGGGGTGACCTGATGAACAAACCTAAAGAGTCGACCTGGTGAGAGTACTTGGTGGGCCGACCAGGTGGGGTGACTTGGTGAGAAAACTTAAAGAGTCGACTTGGTGAGAGTAGTTGGTGGGCTGACCTGGCGGGGTGACTTGATGAATGAACTTAAAGCGTCGACCTGGTGGGCCGACTTGGCAGAGTGACTTCATGAATGAACTTAAAGAGTCCACTTGGTGGGCCGACCTGGCGAGGTGACTCGATGAACAAACTTAAAGAGTCGACTTGGTGAGAGTAATTTGTGGGCTGACCTGGTGGGGTGACTTGATGAATGAACTTAAAGAGTCAACTTGGTGGGGTGACTTGATGAACGCACTTGAAGGGTCGACTTGGTGGGGTGACTCTATGAACGGACCTAAAGAGTTGACTTGGTTAGGGTACTTGGTGGGGTGACTCGATGAAAGGACTTAAAGAGTCGACTTGGTGAGTCTACTTGGTGGCTTGACTTTATGAGCAAACTTAAAGAGTCCACCTGGTGAGAGTGGGCCTAATGGGGCGATGTGGTGAGTGGGCCTAACGGGGCGAGTTGGTGGGGCGAGCTGGCGAGTGGTATTAGAGAGCTGACGTGGTGAAGTGACTCGGCGAGTTTGTTCATTGAGATGACATGGTGAGCTGACTTGGCGAGTCGACCTAGCGAGCGAACTTAAATTGTTGACTTGGCAACGTACTCGAGTCGACTTGGTGAGGCTACCTGGCGAGCGAGCTCAAAGAGTCAACATGGTGAGGCGACTCATTGAGTCAACATGGTGAGGCGACTCATGGTGAGGAGCTATCCTTGAGGCGACTTGGTGGGCCTACTTGATTAGTCGACTTGGTGAGCCGACCTGACGAGCTGACATGGTGAGCAGCCTTAAAGATGCGACGACTTGGTGGGGTAACTCGGCAAGCCAACTTATCGAGGTAAGATGGTGAGTCGACTTGGTGAGCTTACTTGGTGAGCGCACTTATAGAGTCAACTTTGTGAGGTGACTCGATGAGTTAGCCCACTGATGCGACTTGGAAGGGCGGACCTGGCGAATGATTTTAAAGAGGTGACTTGGGCGGGCTAACCTGGTGAGCAAACTTAAAGAGTTGACTTGGAAACATACTTGAACAACTGACTTGGTGAGCTGACATGGTGAGTGGGCTTAGAGAAGCAACTCGGTAGGGCGACTTGATGAATGGACTTAAAGGGTCGACTTGGCAGGGTGACTTGATGAACGGACCTAAAGAGTTGACTTGGTGAGTGTACTTGGCAGGGTGAACTGATGAACAGACTTAAAGAGTCAACTTGGTGGGAGTACTTGGTGGCCGACTTGATGAACATACTTATAGAGTTAACTTGGTGAGAGTAGTTGTTCTGGTGACTTGATGAACGGACTTAAAGAGTCGGCTTGGCGGGGTGACTTGATGAAAGGACTTAAAGAGTCGACTTGGTCGGGTGACTCGATGAATGAACTTAGAGGGTCGACTTTGTGGGGTGACTTGATGAACGGACCTAAACAGTTGACTTGGTGAGAGTACTCGGTGGGGTGACCTGATGAACAGACTTAGAGAGTCGACTTGGTGAGAGTCCTTGGTGGGCCGACCTGGTTGGGTGACTTCGTGAACTGACTTAAAGAGTCGACTTGGTGGGGTGACTTGATGAACGGACTTCAAGGGTCGACTTGGTGAGGTGACTTGATGAATGGTCCTAAAGAGTTGACTTGGTGAGAGTACTTGGTGTGGTGACTTGATGAAAAGACTTAAAGAGTCAAATTGGTGAGAGTACTTGGTGGGGTGACTTGATGAACGCACTTGAAGGGTCGACTTGGTGGGGTGACTTTATGAACGGACCTAAAGAGTTGATGTGGTGAGAGCGCTTGGTGGGGTGACTTGATGAACATAGTTAAAGAGTTGACTTGGTGAGAGTAGTTGGTCGGGTGACTTGATGAACGCACTTGAAGAATCGACTTGGTTAGAGTACTTGGTGGGGTGACTTGATGAACGGACTTAAAGATTCGACTTGGTGGGTCGACCTGGCAGGGTGACTTGATGAATGGACTTAGAGAGTCGACTTGGTGAGAGTACTTGGTGACTTGGTGGGCCGACCTGGCCGGGTGACTTGATGAACAAACTTAAAGAGTCGACTTGGTGAGAGTAATCGGTGGGCTGACCTGGTCACGTGACTTGATGAACGGACTTAAAGGGTCGACTTGGTGGGCCGACTTGGTCGGGTGACTTGATGAACAAACTTAAAGAGTCGACTTGGTGGGTCAAACTAGTGTGGTGACTTGGTGAGAGTACTATGTGGGCTGACCTGGTAGGGTGACTTGATGAACAAACTTAGAGAGTCGAGTTTGTGAGAGTACTTGGTGGGTCGAACTGGCGGGGTGACTTGATGACCAAACTTAAAGAGTGGACCTGGTGAGAGAACTTGGTGGGCCGAGCTGGCGGGGTGAATTGATGAATGAACCTAAAGAGTCAACTTTGTGAGAGTACTTGGTGGGCCGACCTGGCGGGGTGAGTTGATGACCGAACTTAAAGTGTCGACTTGGTGAGAGTACTTGGTGGGCCAACCTGCCGGGGCGACTTGATGAACGAACTTAAAGAGTCGACTTGGTGAGAGTACTCGGTGGGGTGACCTGATGAACAAACCTAAAGAGTCAACCTGGTGAGAGTACTTGGTGGGCCGATCTGGCGGGGTGACTTGGTGAGAAAACTTAAAGAGTCGACTTGGTGAGAGTAGTTGGTGGGCTGACCTGGCAGCGTGACTTGATAAAGAGTCGACCTGGTGGGCCGACTTGGCAGAGTGACTTCATGAACAAACTTAAAGATTTCACTTGGTGGGCTGACCTGGCGGGGTGATTCGATGAACGAACTTAAAGAGTTGACTTGGTGAGAGTAATTTGTGGGCTGACCTGGCGGGGTGACTTGATGAATGAACTTAAAGAGTCGACTTGGTGGGGTGACTTGATGAACGCACTTGAAGGGTTGACTTGGTGGGGTGACTCTATGAACGGACCTAAAGAGTTGACTTGGTGAGAGTATTTGGTGGGGTGACTCGATGAAAGGACTTAAAGAGTCGACTTGGTGAGAGTACTTGTTGGCTCAACTTTATGAGTAGACTTAAAGAGTCCACATGGTGAGACTAAGCCTAACGGGGCGATGTGGTGAGTGGGCCTAACGGGGTGAGTTGGTGGGGCGACGTGGTGAGTGGTATTAGAGAGCCGATGTGGTGAGGCTACTCGGCGAGTTGGTTCGTTGAGATGACATGGTGAGCTGACTTGGCGAGTCGACCTGGCGAGCGAACTTAAAGAGTTGACTTGGCAACGTACTCGAGTCGACTTGGTGAGGCAACCTGGCGAGCGGGCTCAAAGAGTCAACATGGTGAGGCAACTCATTGAGTCAACATGGTGAGGCGACTCATGGAGAGGAGCTATCCTTGAGGTGACTTGGTGAGCCTACTTGATTAGTCGACTTGGTGAGCTGACCTGACGAGCTGACACGGTGAGCGGGCTTAAAGAGGCGATGACTTGGTGGGGTAACTCGGCAAGCCAACTTATCGAGGCGAGATGGTGAGTCGACTTGGTGAGCTGACTTGGTGAGTGCACTTAAAGAGTCAACCTCGTGAGGTGATTCGGTGAGTTAGCCCGTTGATGCGACTTGGGCGGGCCGACCTGGCGAACGAACTTAAAGAGGCAACTTGGGTGGGCTGACCTAGTGAGCAAACTTAAAGAGTTGACTTGGCAACGTACTTGAGCAACCGACTTGGTGAGCTGACATGGTGAGTGGGCTTAGAGAAGTAACTCGGCGGGGCGACTTGATGAACAGACTTAATGGGTCGACTTGGTGGGGTGACTTGATGAACAGACCTAAAGAGTTGACTTGGTGAGAGTACTTGGCGGGGTGAACTGATGAACGGACTTAAAGAGTCGACTTGGTGGGAGTACTTGTTGGGCCAACCTGATGAACGAACTTATAGAGTCAACTTGGTGAGAGTAGTTGTTATGGTGACTTGATGAACGGTCTTAAAGAGTCGGCTTGGCGGGGTGACTTGATGAAAGGACTTAAAGAGTCGACTTGGTGGGGTGACTGGATGAACAAACTTAGAGGGTCGACTTTGCGGGATGACTTGATGAACGGACCTAAAGAGTTGACTTGGTGAGAGTACTCGGTGGGGTGACCTGATGAACAGTCTTAGAGAGTCGACTTGGTGAGAGTCCTTGGTGGGCCGACCTGGTTGGGTGACTTCGTGAACTGACTTAAAGAGTCGACTTGGTGGGGTGACAATGGACTTCAAGGGTCGACTTGGCAAGGTGACTTGATGAACGGTCCTAAAGAGTTGACTTGGTGAGAGTACTTGGTGTGGTGACTTGATGAAAAGACTTAAAGAGTCAAATTGGTGAGAGTACTTGGTCAGGTGACTTGATGAACGCACTTGAAGGGTCGACTTGGTGGGGTGACTTTATGAACGGACCTAAAGAGTTGACGTGGTGAGAGTGCTTGGTGGGGTGACTTGATGAACATAGTTAAAGAGTCGACTTGGTGAGAGTAGTTGGTCAGGTGACTTGATGAATGCAATTGAAGAATCGACTTGGTTAGAGTACTTGGTGGGGTGACTTGATGAACGAACTTAAAGATTCAACTTGGTGGGCCGACCTAGCGGGGTGACTTGATGAACGGACTTAGAGAGTCGACTTGGTGAGAGTACTTGGTGACTTGGTTGGCCGACCTAGCCTGGTGACTTGATGAATAAAATTAAAAGAGTCGACTTGGTGAGAGTACTCGATGGGCTGACCTGGTCACGTGACTTGATGAACGGACTTAAAGAGTCGACTTGGTGGGCCGACTTGGCCGGGTGACTTGATGAACGAACTTAAAGAGTCGACTTGGTGGGTCAAACTAGCAGGCTGACTTGGTGAGAGTACTTGATTGGCTAACTTGGAACGGTGACTTGATGAACGAACTTAGAGAGTCAACTTTGTGAGAGTACTTGGTGGGTCGAACTGGCGGGGTGACTTGATGAACGAACTTAAAGAGTGGACCTGGTGAGAGAACTTGGTGGGCCGAGCTGGTGGGGTGAATTGATGAATGAACCTAAAGAGTCGACTTTGTGAGAGTACTTGGTGGGCCAACCTAGCGGGGTGAGTTGATGACCGAACTTAAAGGGTCGACTTGGTGAGAGTACTTGGTTGGCCGACCTGGCGGGGCGACTTGATGAACGAACTTAAAGAGTCGACTTGGTGAGAGTACTCAGTGGGGTGACCTGATGAACAAACCTAAAGAGTCGACCTGGTGAGAGTACTTCGTGGGCCGACCTGGCAGGGTGACTTGGTGAGCAAACATAAAGAGTCGACTTGGTGAGAGTAGTTGGTGGGCTGACCTGGCGGGGTGACTTGATGAATGAACTTAAAGAGTCGACCTGGTGGGCCAACTTGGCAGAGTGACTTCATGAACGAACTTAAAGAGTCCACTTGGTGGGCCGACCTCGCGAGGTGGCTTAATGAACGAACTTAAAGAGTCGACTTGGTGAGAGTAATTTGTGGGCTGACCTGGTGGGGTGACTTGATGAATGAACTTAAAGAGTCAACTTGGTGAAGTGACTTGATGAACGCACTTGAAGGGTTGACTTGGTGGGGTGACTCTATGGATGGACCTAAAGAGTTGACTTGGTGAGAGTACTTGGTGGGGTGACTCGATGAACGGACTTAAAGAGTCAACTTGGTTAGAGTACTTGGTGGCTCGACTTTATGAGCAGACTTAAAGAGTCCACTTGGTGAGAGTGGGCCTAACGGGGTGATGTGGTGAGTGGGCCTAATGAGGCGAGTTGGTGGGGTGACTTGGCAAGTGGTATTCGAGAGCCGACGTGGTGAGGCAACTCGGCGACTTGGTTCGTTGAGATGACATGGTGAGCTGACTTGGCGAGTCGACCTGGCGAGTGAACTTAAAGAGTCGACTTGGCAACGTACTCGAGTCAACTTGGTGAGGCGACCTGGCGAGTGGGCTCAAAGAGTCAACACGGTGAGGTGACTCATTGAGTCAACATGGTGAGGCAACTCATGGTGAGGAGCTATCCTTGAGGCGACTTGGTGGGCCTACTTGATTAGTCGACTTGGTGAGCCGACCTGACGAGCTGACACGGTGAGCGGGCTTAAAGAGGTGATGACTTGGTGGGGTAACTCGGCAAGCCAACTTATCAAGGCACGATGGTGAGTCGACTTGGTGAGCTGACTTGGTGAGCGCACTTAAAGAGTCAACTTCATGAGGTGACTCGGCGAGTTAGCCTGCTAATGCGACATGGGCGGGCCGACCTGGCGAATGAACTTAAAGAGGCGACTTGGGCGGGCTGACCTGGTGAGCGAACTTAAAGAGTTGACTTGGCAACATACTTGAACAACCGACTTGGTGAGTTGACATGGTGAGTGGGCTTAGAGAAGCAACTCAGCGGGGTGACTTGATGAACGGACTTAAAGGGTCGACTTGGCAGGGTGACTTGATGAATGGACCTAAAGAGTTGGCTTGGTGAGAGTACTTGGTGTGGTGACTTGATGAAAAGACTGAAAGAGTCAAATTTGTGAGAGTACTTGGTGGGGTGACTTGATGAACGCACTTGAGGGGTCGACTTGGTGGGGTGACTTTATGAACAGACCTAAAGAGTTGACGTGGTGAGAGTGCTTGGTGGGGTGACTTGATGAACATAGTTAAAGAGTCGACTTGGTGAGAGTAGTTGGTTGGGTGACTTGATAAATGCACTTGAAGAATTGACTTGGTTAGAGTACTTGGTGGGGTGACTTGATGAACGGACTTAAAGATTTGACTTGGTGGGCCGACCTGGCGGGGTGACTTGATGAACGGACTTAGAGAGTCGACTTGGTGAGAGTACTTGGTGACTTGGTGGGCCGACCTGGCCAGGTGACTTGATGAACAAACTTAAAGAGTCGACTTGGTGAGAGTACTCGGTGGGCTGACCTGGTCACGTGACTTGATGAATGGACTTAAAGAGTTGACTTGGTGGGCCGACTTGGTCGGGTGACTTGATGAACAAACTTAAAGAGTCGACTTGGTGGGTCGAACTAGCGTGGTGACTTGGTGAGAGTACTTGGTGGGCTGACCTGGTAGGGTGACTTGATGAATGAACTTAGAGAGTCAAGTTTGTGAGAGTACTTGGTGGGTTGAACTGGCGGGGTGACTTGATGAATGAACTTAAAGAGTGGACCTGGTGAGAGAAGTTGGTGGGCTGAGCTGGCGGGGTGAATTGATGAACAAACCTAAAGAGTCGACTTTGTGAGAGTACTTGGTGGGCCGACCTGGCAGGGTGAGTTGATGACCGAACTTAAAGGGTCAACTTGGTGAGAGTACTTGGTTGGCCAACCTGCCGGGGTGACTCTATGAACGAACTTAAAGAGTCGACTTGGTGAGAGTACTCGGTGGGGTGACCTGATGAACAAACCTAAAGAGTCGACCTGGTGAGAGTACTTGGTGGGCCGACCTGGCGGGGTGACTTGGTGAGCAAACTTAAAGAGTCGACTTGGTGAGAGTAGTTGGTGGGCTGACCTGGCAGGGTGACTTGATGAACGAACTTAAAGAGTCGACCTGGTCGGCCGACTTGGCAGAGTGACTTCATGAACGAACTTAACGAGTCCACTTGGTGGGCTGACCTGGCGAGGTGACTCGATGAACAAACTTAAAGAGTCGACTTGGTGAGAGTAATTTGTGGGCTGACCTGGCGGGGTGACTCGATGAATGAACTTAAAGAGGTGACTTGGTGGGGTGAATTGATGAATGTGCTTGAAGGGTTGACTTGGTGGGGTGACTCTATGAATGGACCTAAAGAGTTGACTTAGTGAGAGTACTTGGTGGGGTGACTCGATGAAAGCACTTAAAGAGTCAACTTGGTGAGAGTACTTGTTGGCTCGACTTTATGAGCAGACTTAAAGAGTCCACTTGGTGAGAGTGGGCCTAACGGGGCGATGTGGTGAGTGGGCCTAACGGGGCGAGTTGGTGGGGAAACTTGGTGAGTGGTATTAGAGAGCCGATGTGGTGAGGCGACTCGGTGAGTTGGTTTGTTGAGATGACATGGTGAGCTGACTTGGCGAGTCAACCTGGCGAGTGAACTTAAAGAGTCGACTTGGCAACGTACTCGAGTCGACTTGGTGAGGCGACCTGGCGAGTGGGCTCAAAGAGTCAACATGGTGAGGCGACTCATTGAGTCAACATGGTGAGGCGACTCATGGTGAGGAGCTATCCTTGAGGTGACTTGGTGGGCCTACTTGATTAGTTGACTTGGTGAGCCGACCTGACGAGCTGACACAGTGAGTGGGCTTAAAGAGGCGACGACTTGGTGGGGTAACTTGGCAAGCCAACTTATCGAGGCGAGATGGTGAGTCAACTTGGTGAGCTGACTTGGTGAGCGCACTTAAAGAGTCAACTTCATGAGGTGACTCGGCGAGTTAGCCCACTGATGCGACTTGGGCGGGCTGACCTGGCGAACAAACTTAAAGAGGCAACTTGGGCGGGCTGACCTAGTGAGCGAACTTAAAGAGTTGACTTGGCAACGTACTTGAACAACCAACTTGGTGAGCTAACATGGTGAGTGGGTTTAGAGAAGCAACTTGGCGGGGTGACTTGATGAACGGACCTAAAGAGTTGACTTGGTGAGAGTACTTGGCGGGGTGAACTGATGAACAAACTTAAAGAGTCGACTTGGTGGGAGTACTTGGTGGGCCGACTTGATGAACAGACTTATAGAGTCAACTTGGTGAGAGTAGTTGTTCTGGTGACTTGATGAATGGACTTAAAGAGTTGGCTTGGCGGGGTGACTTGATGAAAGGACTTAAAGAGTCGACTTGGTGGGGTGACTGGATGAACGAACTTAGAGGGTCAACTTTGTGGGGTGACTTGATGAACAGACCTAAAGAGTTGACTTGGTGAGAGTACTCGGTGGGGTGACTTGATGAACAGACTTAGAGAGTCGACTTGGTGAGAGTCCTTGGTGGCCGACCTGGTTGGGTGACTTCATGAACTGACTTAAAGAGTTGACTTGGTGGTGTGACTTGATGAACGGACTTCAAGGGTTGACTTGGTGAGGTAACTTGATGAACGGTCCTAAAGAGTTGACATGGTGAGAGTACTTGGTGTGGTGACTTGATGAAAAGACTTAAAGAGTCAAATTGGTGAGAGTACTTGGTCGAGTGACTTGATGAACGCACTTGAAGGGTCGACTTGGTGGGGTGACTTTATGAACGGACCTAAAGAGTTCACGTGGTGAGAGTGCTTGGTGGGGTGACTTGATGAACATAGTTAAAGAGTCGACTTGGTGAGAGTAGTTGGTCGGGTGACTTGATGAACACACTTGAAGAATCGACTTGGTTAGAGTACTTGGTGGGGTGACTTGATGAAGGGACTTAAAGATTCGACTTGGTGGGCCGACCTGGCGGGGTGACTTGATGAACGGACTTAGAGATTCGACTTGGTGAGAGTACTTGGTGACTTGGTGGGCCGACCTGGCTGGGTGACTTGATGAATAAACTTAAAAGAGTTGACTTGGTGAGAGTACTCGCTGGGCTGACCTGGTCACGTGACCTGATGAACGGACTTAAAGAGTCAACTTGGTGGGCCGACTTGGCCGGGTGACTTGATGAACGAACTTAAAGAGTCGACTTGGTGGGTCAAACTAGCGGGGTGACTTGGTGAGAGTACTTGGTTGGCTGACCTGGCAGGGTGACTTGATGAATGAACTTAGAGAGTCGACTTTGTGAGAGTACTTGGTGGGTCAAACTAGCGGGGTGACTTGATGAACGAACTTAAAGAGTGGACCTGGTGAGAGAACTTGGTGGGCCGAGCTAGTGGGGTGAATTGATTTACAAACCTAAAGAGTCAACTTTGTGAGAGTACTTGGTGGGCCGACCTGGTGGGGTGAGTTGATGACCGAGCTTAAAGGGTCGACTTGGTGAGAGTACTTGGTGGGCCGACCTGGTGGGGCGACTTGATGAACGAACTTAAAGAGTTGACTTGGTGAGAGTAATTGGTGGGGTGACCTGATGAACAAACCTAAAGAGTCGACCTGGTGAGAGTACTTGGTGGGCCGACCTGGCGGGGTGACTTGGTGACCAAACTTAAAGAGTCGACTTGGTGAGAGTAGTTGGTGGGCTGACCTGGCGGGGTGACTTGATGAACGAACTTAAAGAGTCGACTTGGTGGGCCGACTTGGCAGAGTGACTTCATGAACGAACTTAAAGAGTCCACTTGGTGGGCCGACCTCGCGAGGTGACTCGATGAACAAACTTAAAGAGTCAACTTGGTGAGAGTAATTTGTGGGCTGACCTAGCGAGGTGACTTGATGAATGAACTTAAATAGTCGACTTGGTGGGGTGACTTGATGAACGCACTTGAAGGGTCAACTTGGTGGGGTGACTCTATGAACGGACCTAAAGAGTTGACTTGGTGAGAGTACTTGGTGGGGTGACTCAATGAAAGGACTTAAAGAGTCAACTTGGTTAGAGTACTTGGTGGCTCAACTTTATGAGCAGACTTAAAGAGTCCACTTGGTGAGAGTGGGCCTAACGGGGCGAGTTGGTGGGGCGACTTGGCGAGTGGTATTAGAGAGCCGATGTGGTGAGGAAACTCAGCGAGTTGGTTCATTGAGATGACATGGTGAGCTGACTTGGCGAGTCGACCTGGCAAGCAAACTTAAAGAGTCAACTTGGCAACGTACTCCAGTCGACTTGGTGAGGCATCATGGCGAGCGGGCTCAAAGATTCAACATGGTGAGGAGACTCATGGTGAGGAGCTATCCTTGAGGTGACTTGGTGGGCCTACTTGATTAGTCAACTTGGTGAGCCGACCTGATGAGCTGACATGGTGAGCGGGCTTAAAGAGGCGACGACTTGGTGGGGTAACTCGGCAAGCCAACTTATCGAGGCGAGATGGTGAGTCGACTTGGTGAGCAGACTTGGTGAGTGTACTTAAAGAGTAAACTTCATGAGGTGACTCGGCGAGTTAGCCCGCTGATGTGACTTGGGTGGGTTGACCTGGCGAACGAACTTAAAGAGGCGACTTGGGTGGGCTGACCTGGTGAGCGAACTTAAAGAGTTGACTTGGAAATGTACTTGTACAACTGACTTGCTGAGTTGACATGGTGAGTGGGCTTAGAGAAGCAACTCGGCGGGGCGACTTGATGAACAGACTTAAAGGGTCGACTTAGCGGGGTGACTTGATGAACGGACCTAAAGAGTTGACTTGGTGAGAGTACTTGGCAGGGTGAACTGATGAATGGACTTAAAGAGTCGACTTGGTGGGAGTACTTGGTGGGCTGACTTGATGAATGGACTTATAGAGTCGACTTGGTGAGAGTAGTTGTTCTGGTGACTTGATGAACGGACTTAAAGAGTCGGCTTGGCGGGGTGACTTGATGAAAGGACTTAAAGAGTCAACTTGGTCGGGTGACTCGATGAACGAACTTAGAGGGTCAACTTTGTGGGGTGACTTGATGAACAGACCTAAAGAGTTGACTTGGTGAGAGTACTCGGTGGGGTGACTTGATGAACAGACTTAGAGAGTCGACTTGGTGAGAGTCCTTGGTGGGCTGACCTGGTTGGGTGACTTCGTGAACTGACTTAAAGAATCGACTTGGTGGTGTGACTTAATGAACGGATTTCAAAGGTCGACTTGGCGAGGTGACTTGATGAACGGTCCTAAAGAGTTGACTTGGTGAGAGTACTTGGTGTGGTGACTTGATGAAAAGACTTAAAGAGTCGAATTGGTGAGAGTACTTGGTGGGGTGACTTGATGAATGCACTTGAAGGGTCGACTTGGTGGGGTGACTTTATGAATAGACCTAAAGAGTTAATGTGGTGAGAGTGCTTGGTGGGGTGACTTGATGAACATAGTTAAAGAGTCAACTTGGTGAGAGTAGTTGGTTGGGTGACTTGATGAATGCACTTGAAGAATCGACTTGGTTAGAGTACTTGGTGGGGTGACTTGATGAACGGACTTAAATATTCGACTTGGTGGGCCGACCTGGCAGGGTGACTTGATGAACGAACTTAGAGAGTTGACTTGGTGAGAGTACTTGGTGACTTGATGGGCCGACCTGGCCGGGTGACTTGATGAACAAACTTAAAGAGTCGACTTGGTGAGAGTACTCGGTGGGATGACCTGGTCACGTAACTTGATGAACGGACTTAAAGAGTCGACTTGGTGGGCCGACTTGGCCGGGTGACTTGATGAACGAACTTAAAGAGTTAACTTGGTGGGTCAAACTAGCATGGTGACTTGGTGAGAGTACTTGGTGGGCTGACCTGGTAGGGTGACTTGATGAATGAACTTAGAGAGTCGACTTTGTTAGAGTACTTGGTGGGTCGAACTGGCAGGGTGACTTGATGAACGAACTTAAAGAGTCAACCTGGTGAGAGAACTTGGTGGGCTGAGCTGGCGGGGTGAATTGATGAACGAACCTAAAGAGTCAACTTTGTGAGAGTACTTGGTGGGTGGACCTGTCGGGGTGACTTGGTGAGCAAACTTAAAGAGTCGACTTGGTGAGAGTAGTTGGTGGGCTGACCTGGCAGGGTGACTTGATGAACGAACTTAAAGAGTGGACCTGGTGGGCCGACTTGGCAGAGTGACTTCATGAACGAACTTAAAGAGTCCACTTGGTGGGCCGACCTAGCGGGGTGACTCGATGAACAAACTTAAAGAGTCAACTTGGTGAGAGTAATTTGTAGGCTGACCTGGTGGGGTGACTTGATGAATGAACTTAAAGAGTCGACTTGGTGGGGTGACTTGATGAATGCACTTGAAGGGTCGATTTGGTGGGGTGACTCTATGAACGGACCTAAAGAGTTGACTTGGTGAGAGTACTTGGTGGGGTGACTCGATGAAAGGACTTAAAGAGTCGACTTGGTGAGAGTTCTTGGTGGCTCAACTTTATGAGCAGACTTAAAGAGTCCACTTGGTGAGACTGGGCCTAACGGGGCGATGTGGTGAGTGGGCCTAACAGGGCGAGTTGGTGGGGCGACTTGGCGAGTGGTATTAGAGATCTGACGTGGTGAGGCGACTTGGTGAGTTGGTTCGTTGAGATGACATGGTGAGCTGACTTGGCGAGTCGACTTGGCGAGCTAACTTAAAGAGTCGACTTGGCAACGTACTCGAGTCGACTTGGTGAGGCGACCTAGTGAGCGGGCTCAAAGAGTCAATATGGTGAGGCAACTCATTGAGTCAACATGGTGAGGCGACTCATGGTGAGGAGCTATCCTTGAGGCGACTTGGTGGGCCTACTTGATTAGTCGACTTGGTGAGCCGACCTCACGAGCTGACATGGTGAGCGGGCTTAAAGAGGCGATGACTTGGTGGGGTAACTTGGCAAGCCAACTTATCGAGGTGAGATGGTGAGTCAACTTGGTGAGCTGACTTGGTGAGCGCACTTAAAGAGTCAACTTCATGAGGTGACTCAGTGAGTTAACCCGTTGATGTGACTTGGGCAGGCCGACCTGGCGAACGAACTTAAAGAGGCAACTTGGGTGGGCTGACCTGGTGAGAAAACTTAAAGAGTTGACTTGGCAATGTACTTGAACAACTAACTTGGTGAGCTGACATGGTGAGTGGGCTTAGAGAAGCAACTCGGCAGGGCGACTTGGCAAGCACACCTGCTGGGGCAAGGTGGTAAAACGACTAGGTGATTCGACTTGGTGAGCTGACTTAGGGAGCTGACTTGGTGAGCGAACGTAAGGGGTCAACTTGGTGAGGCAACCTGAATAGTTGACTCGGTGAGGTGACTTGGGGAGCGGACATGGTGAGCGGTCTTAAAGAAGAGGCGACCTGGTGGGGTAACCTGGTGAGGCAAGACGGTAAGTCATCTTGGTGAGCTGGCTTGACGAGCTGTGAGTGGAATTAAAGAGTCAATTCTTGATTTGGCAAAGACCACATGGTTAGATGACTTGGGGAGCCGACCTGGCTAGCAAAATTGGCAAGCAAACTTATAGAATTGACTTGCTGTCCCCAGCTAGGATCGCACGCCTGGGTCGACCCAACTTGGGTCACCCGACTAGGTCAACCCATCTCCGTCGCCCCAGCCTCAGGCGACGAGGAGAAAAAAAAAAAAACAAAAAAAATCATGGGAAGCCCTGTACAGCGAAAAGAGCTAAATTTTGGGCATTACAAAAAAAAAAAAACAAGTTACCCGCTTTTGGATCACGCACAAGTTTCAGTTCACGTATTGTCGAGCCGACTCGAGGTGTTACACCTAGCTAGCCAGATTCGAGGTAGGGTAGCTGAAATGATCCGATTTGAGAATTTTCTTTATAAAAAGAGATCATGATAGGCCTCGTAAGGCAAAAAAGAATGAAATTTTAGGAGTTCAAAAAAAAATGTTACCCAATTTTGGATCGTGCACAGGGCTCGGGTCACGTAGCATCGAGGTGCCCTGGGTGACATGATTCGAGCGAAAAGTCGACGGTGGCATGAGTCATACAAAAACATTGGAGGCCATTAAGGCTTGAGGTGCTTCGAGTCGAGGTTGCCGAGGTAGGTCAGGTTGAAAACTTTGGGCGTTAACCAAAAAGAAAAAGTTAACCGCTTTTGGATCATGTACACAGCTCGGGGCACTTAGAATCATGTTGAGCACGGTGACATGAGTCGTGCAAAAAATTTGGAGACGACTCGAGTCGGGGCATCTGACTCTATTCGAGTTCAAAACTTTGGGACTTGACAAAAAAAAGAAAAAAGAAAAAGTTACCCAATTTTGGATCACGTAAGTGACTCGGGCCACTTAGAATCAAGGCGAGTCCGATTACATGAGTCGAGCGAAAAAAAAATGGAGGCGGTTAAGGCTCGAGGCAATTCGAGTCAGGGTAGCTGAGTTGATTCAAAAACTTTGGCCGTTAGCCAGAAAAAGAGTTAATCGCTTTTGGATCACGTACATGACTTGGAGCGCATAGAATCAAGTCAAGCACGGTGACATGAGTGGTTCAAAAAAATTGCAGGCGATTAAGGCTCGAGGCGATTTGAGTTGGGGTTGCTGACACGATTCGAGTTGAAATCATTGGGTGTTAACCAAAGAAGGAAGAAGTTAACCACTTTTGGATCATGTACATGACTCGAGGCACCAAGTTGAGCACGGTGACATGAGTCCTGCAAAAAAACTGGAGGCGGTTAAGGCTTGAGGCGATACAAGTCGAGGTTGCCGACACAATTTGGGTTGAAAACTTTGGGCGTTAACCCAAAAAAAGAGTTGACCACCTTTGGATCACGCACATGACTCGGCGCACTTAGAATCATGTCGAGCACGGTGACATGAGTCGTGCAAAAAAATTGGAGGCGGTTAAGGCTCGACGCGATTCGAGTCGGGGTTTGGGTAATTGGGGCAATTCGTGTCGGGGTTGCCAACACGGTTCGAGTTGAAAACTTTGGGCATTAACCCCCCAAAAAAAAAGGTTGACCTCTTTTGGACCACGTACATGACTTGGGGCACTTAGAATCAAGTTGAGCACGGTGACATGGGTTGTGCGAAAAATTCGGAGGCGATTCGAGTCGAGGTAGCCAACTCGATTTGAGTTCAAAACTTTGGGCGTTAACCAAAAAAATAAGTTGACTGGTTTTGGATCACGTACATGAGTCGTCTACCCTCGCGAAAATTACAAAACTCGGGGACCCACCTGGAATTTGCAGTCGGAAGATTTTTCTGCCCTCACAAAAATTTACAAACCCCACCCGCTTGAAATTTGGACTTGGAAGTTTTTTCCACCCTCGCAGAATTTACAAACCCCACCCACTCAAAATTTGGCACTCGGGAGATTTTTCTGCCTTGGCAGAAATTTCTACAAAACCCCTCCCTCCCGCCTGGAATTTGGCACTCGAGATATTTTTCCACCCTGGTGAAAATTGCAAACCCCACCCGCCAAGAATTTGGCACTTGCGAGATTTTTTCGCCCTCGCAGAAATTTTCACAAAGCCCCACCTACCCAGAATGTGGCACTTGGGAGATTTTTTGCCCTGGCAGAAATTGCAAAAACCCCACCTGCCGAGAATTTGGCACTTGGGAGATTTCTTCGCCCTCGCAAAAAATTTCACAAAACCCCACCCGCTCAAAATTTGGCACCTAGGAGAATTTTCCCGCCCTCGCAAAAAATTGCAAACCCCACCCACCTAAAATTTGGCACTTAGAAGATTCTTCCCGCACTTGCACAAATTGCAAACCCCACCCACCGGGAATTTGGCACCTGAGAGATTGTTACGTTACGAGCTCACAAGAAAAAACCTTGCAAACCCCACCCCCACCTGGAATTTGGCACTTGGGAGATTTTCTTGCCCTCGCGCAAATTACAAACCCCACCCACCTCAGAGTCAAAAAAGGTTTTACGAATCGAGGTGACAGAGGGCTGAATCTCAGTGGATCGTGGCAGCAAGGCCACTCTGCCACTTACAATACCCCGTCGCTTATTTAAGTCGTTTGCAAAAAGATTCTTCTCGCCAACCGCTTGAAATTAATATCCAAGGTTGCTCCAATGGGCTAGTGCGCCGATCGGAGATGGCCAATGACACGAGCCCCTGGGAGTGCAAGAGAACCCCTACTGCGGGTCGCGATGCAGCTGGAGAGAGATATGCGCCGCATCTAGCATGGATTCTTACTTAGAGGCATTCAGTCATAATCCGACACACGGTAGCTTCGCGCCACTGGCTTTTCAACCAAGCGTGATGACCAAATGTGTGAATCAACGGTTCCTCTCGTACTAAGTTGAATTACTATCGCGGCGCGGATCATCAGTAGGGTAAAACTAACCTATCTCATG
>CM053789.1:687496297-687528797 GCA_028749045.1 Cupressus sempervirens | reverse complement strand
ACCAGCTCACACCATTCCGCATCTGATCGAGGCACATCGCCGGCCTCCATCCGCTTCCCTCTTGGCAATTTCAAGCACTCTTTAACTCTCTTTTCAAAGTCCTTTTCATCTTTCCCTCGTGGTACTTGTTCACTATCGGTCTCTCGCTCGTATTTAGCCTTGGACGGAATTTACCACCCGATTAGGGCTGCATTCCCAAACAACCCGACTCATCGACAATGCCTCGTGGTGCGATAGGGTCCAGGCCCGACGGGGCTCTCACCCTCTCCGGCACCCCCTTCTAGGGGACTTGGGCCTGGTCTGTCGCTGAGGACGCTTCTATAGACTACAATTTGACAGGCGCGGCCATCGATTTTCATGCTGGGCTCTTCCCGGTTCGCTCACCGTTACTAAGGGAATCCTGGTAAATTTCTTTTCCTCCACTTATTGATATGCTTAAACTCAGCGAGTACTCACGCCTGACTTGGGGATGCGGTAGAGATGCAGCAATGCCCGCACTGCAGCGGGCCGCTGAGCCCAGAATAAAGTTCCTCACAAGGAATCATTCGATCGGCGCAAACCAACGCTGGCCTTTGCGAGCCACCGCTCGTCGCGACAGATCGACGAACCTCGTGCTCATTTCAGCCGACCGCACACCACTTGCGGACATGGACGGCCATCTCCACTCCTCGCCGGGGAGGGCAAAATTTTGTAGTGCGACGCCCAAGCAGACGTGCCCTTGGCCGAGGCCTTGGGCGCAACTTGCGTTCAAAGACTTGATTTTGTTTTGTTTTTGCCTTTCGGTGACTCAAGCGCGCAAGGCGCTGGCTCACGCTTTGTTCTTTGGATTTCTAAGGTGCGCAATGCACCCGTGTGTTGTTGGGTGTTGACACATCCCGAACCCCAAGCACCCAATGGGTGCGATGAGGAATGTTGTGGTGTGTCCCCGCCCCATCCCCTCGCAAAGGTGGGAGGTGACGCATGGGAGAGCTGTGTCAGCGGACGGGGCCCCTGCCCCAAAAGTCATGCGAGTGCACCCATCCTAAACATAGAACGCTCCAAGCGACGAGTCAACACACCTAGGCAAGGCAACGGGGGGTTGCGGCAGTCCCGACTTGCCGCCATCGAAACAACGGATCCCTGCCACAGTGCTGCGTACGCGATCAGACCATGAAATCTCAACGGGGGACGAGGCCTAGACCCCCTCTTAACTGCAACCAAGTAGAGACCTCTCACTCTGACGTGAACGTCGTTCGAAGGCACCGATCCTAATCCAGATTGCATCCGAGTCTCTTCTTCACCCCGCGGGGAATCCACGCTTTCCATCACGAGCATTCAATGTGACCCTCGACCTTGATGGCACTCGACTCGTAGCTTGGTCATCCAGCACATCGTTGCAGGGCTGAGTGTCTGCACGTCACCAAGATTTTGGGGGCGGGGAGGAGGCCAGCTCCACATCCCCTACACGATTCAGGGTCTTGAACCGACAATGATCCTACTGCAGGTTCACCTACGGTAACCTTGTTACAACTTCTCCTTCCTCTAAATGATAAGGTTCAGTGAACTTCTCGCGACGTCGCCGATAGGAACCGCCATCGTTGCCATGATCCGAACACTTCACCAGATCATTCAATCGGTAGGAGCGATGGGCGGTGTGTACAAAGGGCAGGGACGTAGTCAACGCGAGCTGATGACTCGCGCTTACTAGGAATTCCTCATTGAAGATCAATAATTGCAATGGTCTATCTGCATCACGATGCAATTTGGCAAGATTTCCCAAACCTTTCGGGCCAGGGAGAGAAACTCGTTGGTTGCATTAGTGTAGCGCGCGTGTGGCCCAGAACATCTAAGGGCATCACAGACCTGTTATTACCTCAAACTTCCATGGCCTAGGAGGCCATAGTCCCTCTAAGAAGCTGGCCGTGAAGGGGAACCTCCACGTAGCTAGTTAGCAGGCTGAGGTCTCATTCGTTAACAGAATTAACCAGACAAATCGCTCCACCAACTAAGAACGGCCATGAACCACCACCCATAGAATCAAGAAAGAGCTCTCAATCTGTCAATCCTTACTATGTCTGGACCTGGTAAGTTTCCCCGTGTTGAGTCAAATTATGCTGCAGGCTCCACTCCTGGTGGTGTACTTTCATCAATTTCTTTAAGTTTTAGCCTTGTGACCATACTCCCCCTGGAACCCAAACACTCTGATTTCTCAGAAGGTGCTGGCGGAGTCCTTAGAGCAACATCCACCGATCCCTGGTCGGCATCGTTTATGGTTGAGACTAGGACGGTATCTGATCGTCTTCAAGCCCCCAACTTTCATTCTTGATTAATGAAAACATCCTTGGAAAATTCTTTCGCAGTGGTTCGTCTTCCATAAATCCAAGAATTTCACCTCTAACAATGAAATACGAATGCCCCCAACAGTCCCTATTAATCATTACTCTGGTCCCGAAGGCCAACGGAATAGGATCAGACTCCTATCGCGTTATTCCATGCTAATGTATTCAGAGCGTAGGCTTGCTTTGAGCACTCTAATTTTTTCAATGTAACAACGCTAGAACCACGACCCAGCCAATTAAGGCCAGGAACATGCCACCGGCAGAAGGGACGTGAAGGCCAGTGCACACCCAGAAGGCGGATCGACCGTGACGACCCAAGGTCCAACTACGAGCTTTTTAACTGCAACAACTTAAATATACGCTATTGGAGCTGGAATTACCATGGCTGCTAGCACCAGACTTGCCCTCCAATGGATCCTTGTTAAGGGATTTAGATTGTACTCATTCCAATTACCAGACTCGATGAGCCCAGTATTGTTATTTATTGTCACTACCTCCCCGTGTCAGGATTGGGTAATTTGCGCGCCTGCTACCTTCCTTGGATGTGGTAGCTGTTTCTCAGGCTCCCTCTCCAGAATCGAACCCTAATTCTCCGTCACCCATCACCACCATGGTAGGCCTCTATCCTACCATTGAAAGTTGATAGGGTAGAAATTTGAATGAAGCATCGCCAGCACAAAGGCCTGCGATCTATCGAGTTATCATGAATCACCGAAATAGCGGGCGAGCCCGCGCTGGCCTTTTATCTAATAAATGCATCCCTTTCAAGAGTCAGGATTTGGTGCACGTATTAGCTCTAGAATTACTACAGTTATCTGAGTAGCAAAGTACCATCAAAGAAACTATAACTGATTTAATGAGCCATCCGAAGTTTCACAGTCTGAAATAGTTCATACTTAGACATGCATGGCTTAATCTTTGAGACAAGCATATGACTACTGGCAGGATCGACCAGGTAGCTTCTAACAATGAGGGGACCCCCAAGACCTACTACAGCCAAGGGATGCCCACCGCGATGGGAAACTAAAATTTGCATTCGCTCCGTCATGCATCCAAACATAATCCACCGCACAAGAAACAAGAATGACGTTCACAGCACATGCAGGACTCGCAATGCTCAAAGATTTTGCACAAGAGTAAAGTGTCCCATTATCGACTGGAGAGGGCCGAATAGGGAGCCTCAGTTCACAGGCACCTGGGAAGAACATCCCGTACGGAACCCTTTACCCTCAAACTTGCTGTCGCCACTACTCGGAAAGAAGCCTCGAGTCTGTACGAGATGCACTGCGCACATAGCCACCTCAATTAAAAGGCCACTCAGAGACATCCATTTCCCAGGCATATGCCTCCTACACACCTGTTGAGGTGCACCCGCACAGACAAAATCCTTCTCAATCGCAACAAACATTTTCCCATGACGAAGAGCTAGTTGCCGAAGTGCCAACGGAGACCACCATGCTGAAGGGTGAAGGGCCGTGTGAGTTGAAAACATGGCTGGTTATGCGATTGGCGGGGGTATCACTATGCACGCGACCACCTCAATTATAAGGCTGCTCGAGGGCATCGTGTATAACAACACCCACTCTGCACATTTATAGGTGATGAGAGCCCGCCCGCATACACGGACATGTCTAACCTCTGGCAAATATCTCCTTTCCTAGCACAGCCTCGCTAACCGTTCCCCATGACATGTGATCTGCCAGCGTAGGTACAAAAAAGTTCCTACGGCTGAACACTCACACTAGCATTGTCAGACAAGCTTCAATCTCATGCACATGCACATACCGAAGAACTGGCACCGCGAGGGAACCATCCGCGAGCACCCACATCTCGACAAAAAGCATTCGTGCAATTTCTTACCCTAGACAGACACGTTGGGCCTGCACTTGTCAGAGCATTGCAAAGACGAGCGCTCTAGTTCGCAGGAGCCTGAGAAGAACATCTCGTACGAAACCTGTTCCCCCAAAATGCTCGAATCACAAATGCTCGCAGCAGGGTCGTAATGCAAAGATGTACACCGTGCACGGGACCGAGTAATTACACTTAGAGACATCCATTTCCCAGGCATATGCCCCCTACACGCTTTTTTGTGCACCCCGTACAAATGGCCATACTTCGACAAGCCCTCCCAAAATTTTGCATCTGAAGAGAGAGATGAAACACCTTGGGCTTTTTGTCCACACAATGCAAACACCGAACGCTCTCTTTAGGGGGGAGCTGAAGAAGAGTATCTCCCACAGAACCCACGAGCTGTAGTCGTTCAGATCGCATAGGGTAGGACAGGGTATGGAGAGTTTCCGAATCCAAACAATAATTATCGGTAATACTCTATGCTTCTACTGGCCCGGACCACAAAGGCTGTCATGACAGTGCCATGCACTTCTGTAGGATGAGACAGTGAAGAGGCGAGCACGCACCGAGAACGCACTAGCAAATAAATTATGCGGCAACTAAACCTTTCGCCGGCCCCCCTCTCAATCCCAAGGTTCTACCGATCGGAAAAAACTTAGGGTGGAGAGTGGACCCTTGATGAAATTAGGGACGTCGAGCAATGCACCCATGCAACCATCTCTTTCCTTCTTGCCATCCGGGCAGGATAAAAATGCAATGATAAAACATGCCAATGAGATGGAGCCCTTGGCTAAAAGATACAACTCCATACACACTCAGCAACAAGCGCATCTTAGAATCAAACACCAATTGTGCAGTGTGTTGCAAGCCGTGCAGACACCTACATATAAGGGTATATCCATCAAAACAAAGCGACAAGTACTTCCCAAAAGCTCTGCCATTGCAATTACTGAATGGGATAATACTCACCACCACAGATTAATGACCATCATTACCATCTCGAAATAGATACAAGCACATCAAGCTTCATCCGATCAGCTGGATGAATTTCACCTTGAAGGGGCCAAATCCAAAAGTTCTAGAGGTCATCTCCTGGAACTCTCAAGAACAAGGCCCATCTTACATGCAAACTTTGCTACTGCACAAACATAGGTTGCAATTAAAGAGAAATTGCAAGGCCGTCACAATGGCTCGAGGCCAATGCTCCGACTAAGTCAATTTTCTCTTGCAATCACCATGCTGTCGTTCACAGAGAGATCTCCCCATTCACTTGTGATGCGACGCACAATCCAAGTGCTATACATGATCTAAAGGAGAGTCCAGGTATAGCACCCTCGAGGGTGGGCTTCATGCCCCTCTAATTGATTCAATGTCGACGTCCACCGTTTCAAAATCTGACATATCCATCCGCCCTGACAGCGGCATTGAATCAATGAGGGGGGCACGGGAGAGGCTTGCGGCAACCACCTCTCCCATTGTAGCCATGATAGGCATGCAAAAAAATTTTTCTAGAGCGCCAAGCACCCACCTCATGGCTAGAGACAAGGGCTCACCATTAGATCAACTTTGAAATCGCAGAACAGACGCGGTGTAGAATGGCAACCGCTGTAAAGTCTCTTCCGAAATTTCGTCGGTCGAGTGATCGAAAAAGTTGATCTAAGAGAGGGTCCAAGCGTAGGGCATTCGTTGGGGTAATCACGCCGATGGAAAAAATTTATGCAATACCCGAGCAACACTGGACGGAGGTGCTAGATGAGGGCTCCCGTTTTAGATCAAGTTTTAAAATCACAAAGAAGACGTGGTGAGGGCTGGTAACCACTGCCAAACCTTTTTCCGAAATTGTGCCAGCTGAGTGACAAGAAAACATGATCTAAAGGAGAGTCTAGGAATAGCACCCTCGGAGGTGGGCTTCATGCCCTTCTAATTGATTCAACGTCGGCGTCCACCGTTTAAAAATCTGACATATCCATCCGCCCTGACAGTGGCATTGAATCAATGAGCTGGGCATAGGAGAGGCTCGCGGCAACCACCTCTCCCATTGTAGCCGCGATAGGGTTGCAAAAAATTTTGCTAGAGCGCCAAGTACCCACCTCATGGCTATAGACAAGGGCTCGCCATTAGATCAACTTCAAAATCGCAGAACGGACGCGGTGTAGAATGGCAACCGCTGCCAAGTCTCTTCCGTAATTGCGTCGGTCGAGTGATCGAAGAAGGTGATCTAAGAGAGGGTCCAAGTGTGTAGGCATTTGTTGGGGGATTCGCGCCGATGGCAAAAATTTGTGCAATACCCGAGCAAAACTGGACGGAGGTGCTAGACGAGGGCTCCCATTTTAGATCGAGTTTTAAAATCACCAAGTAGACGCGGTGAGGGGCTGGTAACCGCTGCACAACCTTTTTCCAAAATTGGGCCAACTGAGTGACAAGAATACATGATCTAAAGGAGAGTCCAGGAATAGCACCCTCGAGGGTGGGCTTCATGCCCCTCTAATTGATTCAACGTCGGTGTCCACCGTTTCAAAATCTGACATTTCCATCCACCCTGACAGCGGCGTTGAATCAATGAGGGGGGCATGGGAGAGGCTCGCGGAAAAAACCTCTCCCATTGTAGCCGCGATAGGCAAGCAAAAAAATTTTCTAGAGCGCCAAATACCCACCTCATGGCTATAGACAAGGGCTTGCCATTAGATCAACTTCAAAATTGCTGAACAGACGCGCTGTAGAATGGCAACCGCTGCCAAGTCTCTTCCGTAGTTGCGTCGGTCGAGTGATTGAAGAAGGTGATCTAAGAGAGGGTCCAAGCATAGGCATTCATTGGGGGATTCACGCTGATAGCATAAATTTATGCAATGCCTGAGCAACACCGGACGAAGGTTCTAGACGAGGGCTCCCATTTTAGATCGAGTTTTAAAATCACCAAGTAGACGCGGTGAGGGCTGGCAACCGCTGCCAAACCTTTTTCCGAAATTGCGCCAGCTGAGTGACAAGAAAACATGATCTAAAGGAGATTCAAGAAATAGCACACTCGAGGGTGGGCTTCATGCCCCTCTAATTGATTCAACGTCGGCGTCCACCGTTTCAAAATCCGACATATCCATCCGCCCTGACAGCAGCGTTGAATCAACGACGGGGGAACGGGAGAGGCTCATGGTAACCACCTCTCCCGTTGTAGCCGCGATAGGCACACAAAAAAATTTGCTAGAGCACCAAGCACCCACCTCATGGCTAGAGACAAGGGCTCGCCATTAGATCAACTTTGAAATCGCTGAACATACGCGCTGTAGAATGGCAACCGCTACCAAGTCTCTTCCGTAGTTGTGTCGGTCGAGTGATCGAAGAAGGTGATCTAAGGGAGGGTCCAAGCATAGGCATTCATTGGGGGATTCGTGCCGATGGCATAAATTTATGCAATACCTTAGCAACACTGGACGGAGGTGCTAGACGAGGGCTCCCATTTTAGATCGAGTTTTAAAATCACCGAGTAGACGCGGTGAGGGCTGGCAACTGCTGCCAAACCTTTTTCCCAAATTGCGCCAGCTGAGTGACAAGAAAACATGATCTAAAGGAGAGTCCAGGAATAGCACCCTTGAGGGTGGCCTTCATGCCTCTCTAATTGATTCAACGTTGGTGTCCACCTTTTCAAAATCCGACATATCCATCCACCCTAACAGCGGCGTTGAATCAATGAGGGGGGCACAGGAGAGGCTCACGGCAACCACCTCTCCCATTGTAGCCACGATAGGCACGCAAAAAATTTTTCTAGAGCGCCAAGCACCCACCTCATGGCTAGAGACAAGGGCTCGCCATTAGATCAACTTTTAAATCGCTGAACAGACATGCTGTAGAATGGCAACCACTGCCAAGTCTCTTCCATAGTTGCGTCAGTCGAGTGATCGAAGAAGGTGATCTAAGAGAGGGTCCAAGCATAGGCATTCATTGGGGGATTCGTGCCGACGGCATAATTTTATGTAATACCCGAGCAACACCAGATGGAGGTGCTAGACGAGGGCTCCCATTTTAGATCGAGTTTTAAAATCACCAAGTAGACGCGGTGAGGGATGGAAACCGCTACCAAACCTTTTCCTAAATTTCACCAACTGAGTGAGAAGAAAAAATGATCTAAAGGAGAGTCGAGGAATAGCACATCTAGGGTGGGCTTCATGCCCCTCTAATTGATTCAACGTCGGTGTCCACTGTTTCAAATCCTAACATATCCATCCGCCTTGACCCCGGCGTTCAATCAATGAGGGGGGCACAGGAGAGGCTCGCGGCAACCACCTCTCCTATATAAGCTATTAGTGTGAGGCTCGCTCTGCATTAGAAATTAGCGAACACATCGACATTTGTCTTAAAAATCCAAATCCTTTAAAATTCTTACCAAACAGCCATTCACGACCCAATTTTTTATGAGGTCGATAGAGGAGCACAAGATTGTCATCGGTTAGGAGATGTGAGTTCATGGAGCCGAGGGACTGAAATGGTCATCGAGCTCATCCGATCAACTGGATGAATTTCACCTTGAAGGGGCCCAATCCAAAAGTTCTAGAGGTCATCTCCTGGAACTCTTGAGAACAAGGTCCATCTTAAATGCAAACTCTGCTACTGCGCAAACATAGGTTGAAATTAAAGAGAAATTGCGAGGCCATCACAATGGCCCGAGGCCAATGGCTCCGACTAAGTCAATTTTCTCTTGCAATCACCATGCCGCCGTTCACAGAGAGATCTCCCCATTCACTTGTGATGCGATGCACAATCCAAGGTCTAGACATGAGCTCGCCCTTAAAAGAAAGACCACTTTGCAAGACATCCCCCGATGATACATTGGAACGTCAACCGCTGTCGAACCATTCCCAATGTTGTGCCGATCGAGTTGGCACAGAGGCGACCTTAGGGAGCTCTTGCATAGCAATCGAGATGTGCTTTCGTGCCCATCTCTCACAAAAACCAATGTTAGCTGTGGACAAATTTGGAATCCAAGGGCTCGCATCCATCGATATCATCGGCACTGGGTCTATATATTCAAAGGCCACGGAGAGGTTCCAATAAGAGAAGCTCCCCTGCTCGCTCACACAAACATCCCATATTCTAGACACAAGCTCCCGCCCTTAGCATCGCTCTCCAGATCACCGCAATGACACATAGGAACGACAACCACTGTCGAACAACTCTCGAAATTGTGGCAATGGAGTGAGAAAGAAGAGAAACTTTGGGGAGTCGTGCATAGCAAACGGGCTGTGCTGCTGCTTCATTCCGCTCTTATATAGATTCAAAATCATTGATTTCATTTGGAATCTAAGGCTGCATTCATCCTTGCTCAAACAAGCAATGGCTCTTCTAATCGAATGGCCACGAGGAGCTTCTAATAACAAAGGCTCCCTTGTCACTCGTGATGCGCAGGCCAACTGCTAGATGACGGGTCGCCCTTCAGATCGTTGCCCAGGCAACCACCACAACGGCACCATTGGAATGACAACCACTGTCAAACCATTCTAAAAATTTTGTGCCAAAGAAGTTGTTTCGTAGAGAACGACTCTAGGGAGAGAGCCCTCACATAGCAAAATCGGGATGGCTTCACGACCCTCCCAATAGAAATGATGCTGGTGCCAATATTCAAAAAATCTGAATAACGTGTCTTTCGTGAACACCAGCACTGATTTCTATTGGGGAGGTTCACCGAGAACTTTTTTTATCAAAGCTCCCATTGTAGCCATGATAGGCACACAAAAAATTGCTAGAGCCCCAAGCACCCACCTCATGGCTAGACAAGGGCTCGCCATTAGTAGATCAACTTTGAAATCGCTGAACAGACGCACTGTGGAATGGCAACCACTGCCAAGCCTCTTCTGTAATTGCGTCAGTCGAGTGATCGAAGAAGGTGATCTAAGAGAGAGTCCAAGGCTAGGGATTCGTTGGGGGATTCGCGCCGATAGCAAAAAATTATGCAATACCCGAGCAACACCGGACGGAGGTGCTAGACGAGGGCTCCTGTTTTAGATCATGTTTTAAAATCACCAAGTAGACACGGTGAGGGCTGGCAACTACTGCCAACCCTTTTTCTAAAATTGGGCCAGCTGAGTGACAAGAAAACATGATCTAAAGGAGAGTCCAGGAATAGCACCCTTGAGGGTGGGCTTCATGCCCCTCTAATTGATTCAACGTCGGCGTCCACCGTTTCAAAATCTGACATATCCATCTGCCCTGACAGCGGCATTGAATCAATGAGGGGGGCATGGGAGAGGCTCGCAGCAACCACCTCTCCCATTGTAGCCATGATAGGCACGCAAAAAATTTTGCTAGAGCACCAAGCACCCACCTCATGGCTAGAGACAAGGGCTCGCCATTAGATCAACTTCAAAATCGCTGAACAGACGCGCTGTAGAATGGCAACCGCTGCCAAGTCTCTTTCATGGTTACGTCGATCGAGTGATCAAAGAAGGTGATCTAAGAGAGGGTCCAAGCGTAGGCATTCGTTGGGGGATTCGCGCCGATGGCATAAATTTATGCAATACCTTAGCATCACCGGACGGAGGTGCTAGACGAGGGCTCCTGTTTTAGATCGAGTTTTAAAATCACCAAGTAGACATGGTGAGGGCTGGCAACTGCTACCAAACCTTTTTTTGAAATTGTGGCAGCTGAGTGACAAGAAAACATGATCTAAAGGAGAGTCTAGGAATAGCACCCTCGAGGGTGGGCTTCATGCCCCTCTAATTGATTCAACGTCGGCGTCCACCGTTTCAAAATCTGACATATCCATCCACCCTGACAGCAGCGTTGAATCCATGAGGGGGGCACAGGAGAGGCTCACGGCAACCACCTCTCCCCTTGTAGCCACGATAGGCATGCAAAAAAAATTTACTAGAGCGCCAAGCACCCACCTCATGGCTAGAGACAAGGGCTCACCATTAGATCAACTTTGAAATCACTGAACAGACGCACTGTAGAATGGAAACCGCTGCCAAGTCTCTTCCGTTGTTGCGTCGGTCGAGTGATCGAAGAAGGTGATCTAAGAGAGGGTCCAAGCGTAGGCATTTGTTGGGGGATTCACACCGATGGCATAAATTTATGCAATACCCGAGAAACACTGGACGAAGGTGCTAGACGAGGGCTCCCATTTTAGATCGAGTTTTAAAATCACCAAGTAGACACGGCGAGGGCTGGCAACCGCTGCCAAACCTTTTTTTGAAATTGTGCTAGCTGAGTGACAAGAAAACATTATCTAAAGGATATTTCAGGAATAGCACCCTCGAGGGTGGGCTTCATGCCCCTCTAATTGATTCAACGTCGGCGTCCACCATTTCAAAATCTGACCTATCCATCCACCCTGACAGCGGTGTTGAATCAATGAAGGGGGCATGGGAGAGGCTCGCGGCAACCACCTCTCCCATTGTAGCCGTGATAGGCACCCAAAAAAGTTTGCTAGAGCACCAAGCACCCACCTCATGGCTAGAGACAAGGGCTCACCATTAGATCAACTTTGAAATCGCTGAACAGACGCGCTGTAGAATGGCAATCGCTGCCAAGTCTCTTCCGTAGTTGCGTCGGTCGAGTGATCAAAGAAGGTGATCTAAGAGAGGGTCCAAGCGTAGGCATTTGTTGGGGGATTCACGCCAATGGCATAAATTTATGCAATACCTGAGAAACACCGGACAGAGGTGCTAGATGAGGGCTCCCATTTTAGATTGAGTTTTAAAATCACCAAGTAGATGCGGTGAGGGCTGGCAACCGCTGCCAAAACTTTTTCTGAAACTGCGCCAGCTGAGTGACAAGAAAACATGATCTAAAGGAGAGTCCAGGAATAGCACCCTTGAGGGTGGGCTTCATAGCCCTCTAATTGATTCAACGTCGGCGTCCACCATTTCAAAATCTGACATATCCATCCGCCCTGAGAGCAGCATTGAATCAATGAGGGGGGCATGGGAGAGGCTCGTGGCAACCACCTCTCCCATTGTAGCCATGATAGGCATGCAAAAAGTTTTGCTAGACCGCCAAGCACCCACCTCATGGCTAGAGACAAGGGCTCGCCATTAGATCAACTTCGAAATCGCTGAACAGACGCGCTGTAGAATGGAAACCGCTGCCAAGTCTCTTTCATGGTTACGTCGGTCGAGTGATCAAAGAAGGTGATCTAAGAGAGGGTCCAAGTGTAGGCATTCGTTGGGGGATTCGCATCGATGGCAAAAATTTATGCAATACCCGAGCAACACTGGAAGGAGGTGCTAGATGAGGGCTCCCGTTTTAGATCGAGTTTTAAAATCACCAAGTAGACGCGGTGAGGGCTGGCAACCGCTGCCAAACCTTTTTTCAAAATTGCGCCAGCTGAGTGACAAGAAAACATGATCTAAAGGAGAGTCCAGGAATAGCACCCTCAAGGGTGGGCTTCATGCCCCTCTAATTGATTCAATGTCGGCGTCCACCATTTCAAAATCTGACATATCCATCCGCCCTGACAATGGTGTTGAATCGATGAGGGGGGCATGGGAGAGGCTCGCGGCAACCACCTCTCCCATTGTAGCCGCGATAGGCACGCAAAAATTTTTGCTAGAGTGCCAAGCACCCACCTCATGGCTAGAGACAAGGGCTTGCCATTAGATCAACTTCAAAATTGCTGAACAGACGTGCTGTAGAATGGCAACCACTGCCAAGTCTCTTCCGTAGTTGCGTCGGTCGAGTGATCGAAGAAGGTGATCTAAGAGAGGGTCCAAGCGTAGGCATTCATTGGGGGATTCGTGCCGATGGCATAATTTTATGCAATACCCGAGCAACATCAGACGGAGGTGCTAGGCGAGGGCTCCCATTTTAGATCAAGTTTTAAAATCACCAAGTAGACGCGATGAGGGATGGCAACTGCTGCCAAACCTTTTTCCAAAATTGCGCCAGCTGAGTGAGAAGAAAACATTATCTAAAGGAGAGTCAAGGAATAGCACATCCAGGGTGGGCTTCATGCCCCTCTAATTGATTCAACGTCGACGTCCACCGTTTCAAAATTTGACATATCCATCCGCCTTGACACCGGTGTTGAATCAATGAGAGGGACATGGGAGAGGCTCGCGGCAACCACCTCTCTTATATAAGCTATTAGTGGGAGGCTCACTCTGCATTAGAAATTAGCGAACACACCGACATCCGCCTTAAAAATCCAAATCCTTTAAAATTCCTACCAAACAGCCATTCACAACCCAATTTTTTATGAGGTCGACAGAGGAGCAAAAGATTGTCATCGGTTAGGAGATGTGAGTTCATGGAGCTGAGGGACTGAAATGGTCATCGAGCTCATCCGATCAACTGGATGAATTTCACCTTGAAGGGGCCCAATCCAAAAGTTTTGGAGGTCATCTCCTGGAACTCTCAAGAACAAGGCCCATCTTACATGCAAACTCTGCTACTGCGCAAACATAGGTTGCAATTAAAGAGAAATTACAAGGCCGTCACAATGGCCCGAGGCCAATGGCTCCGACTACGCCAATTTTCTCTTGCAATCACGATGCCACCGTTCACAGAGAGATCTCCCCATTCACTTGTGATGTGATGCACAATCCAAGTGCTAGACACAAGCTTGCCCTTGAAAGCAAGACCACTTTCCAAGACATCCCCCATTCACTTGTGACGCGATGCACAACCCAAGTGCTAGACACGAGCTCGCCCCTGAAAGAAAGACCACTTTCCAAGACATCCCTCGATGACACATTGGAATGACAACCGCTGTCGAACCATTCCCAATGTTGTGCCGATCGAGTTGGCATAGAGGTGACCTTAGGGAGCTCCCGCATAGCAATCGGGATGTGCTTTCATACCCATCTCTCACAAAAACCAATCTTAGCTATGAACAAATTTCGCCGCAATGACACCATTGGAACGACAACCGCTGTCGAACAACTCCTGAATTTGTGCCCTGATGGAGTGAGAAAGAATAAAAACTTTGGGGAGCCGCGCATCGCAAACGGGCTGCTGCTTCATTCCGCTCTTATATATAGATCCGATGTCATTGATTTTTTTTGGAATCCAAGGCTGCATTCGTCCTTACTCACACAAGCAATGGCTCTTCTCATTGAATGGCCATGGGGAGCTTCCGATCACAAAGGCTCCCTTGGCACTCGTGATGCGTAGCCCAACTGCTTTTCAAAATTGCACTAGCTGAGTGACAAGAAAACATGATCTAAAGGAGAGTCGAGGAATAGCACCTTGAGGGTGGGCTTCATGCCCCTCCAATTGATTCAACGTCGGCATCCACCATTTCAAAATTCAACATTTCCATCCACCTTGACACTTCCGTTGAATCAATGAGAGGGGAACGGGAGAGGTTCGCGGCAACAACATCTCCTATATAAGCTATTAGTGTGAGGCTCGCTCTGCATTAGAAATTAGCGAACACGCCGACATCCGCCATAAAAATCCAAATCATTGAAAATTCTGACCAAACAGCCATCCACGACCCAATTTATTATGAGGTCATCTAAGGAGAAAAAGATTGTCATCGGTTAGGAGATGTGAATTCATGGAGCCAAGGGACTGAAATGGTCATCGAGCTCATCCGATCAACTAGATGAATTTCACCTTGAAGGGGCCCAATCCAAAAGTTCTAGAGGTCATCTCCTCGAACTCTCAAGAACAAGGACCATCTTACTTGCAAACTCTGCTACTGTGCAAACATAGGTTGCAATTAAAGAGAAATTTCAAGGCCATCACAGTGGCCCGAGGCCAATGCTCCAACTAAGTCAATTTTCTCTTCCAATCACCATGCCACCGTTCATAGAGAGATTTCCCCATTCACTTGCGACGCGATGCACAATCCAAGTGATAGACGTGAGCTCGCCCTTGAAAGGCCAGGCCACTTTCCAAGACATCCCCCGATGACACATTGGAATGACAACCACTGTCGAACCACTCCCAATGTTGTGCCGATCGAGTTGGCACAAAGGCAACCTTAGGGAGCTCCCGCATAGCAATCGGGATGTGCTTTCGTACCCATCTCTCACAAAAACCAATCTTAGCTGTGAAAAAATTTAGAATCCAAGGCTCGTATCCATTGATATTGTCGGCACTGGGTCTATATATTCAAAGGCCATGGAGAGGTTCCGATAAGAGAAGCTCCCCTGCTCGCTCGAACAAACATCCCAAATGCTAGACACAAGCTCCCGCCCTTAGCATCACTCTCCAGATCACCGCAATGACACATTGGAACGACAACCGCTGTCGAACAACTCTCAAATTTGTGCTGATGGAGTGAGAAAGACGAGCAACTTTGGGGAGCCGTGCATGGCAAATGGGCTGCTGCTTCATTCCACTCTTATATATAGATCCGAGGTCATTGATTTCATTTGGAATCCAAGGCTGCATTTGTCCTTGCTCACACAAGAAATGGCTCTTCTCATCGAATGGTCATGAGGACCTTCTGATTACAAAGGCTCCCTTGTCACCCGTGATGCGCAGCCCAACTGCTAGACGACGGCTTGCCCTTAAGATCGCTACCCAGGCAACCACCACAATGGCACCATTGGAACGACAACCGCTGCCAGACCATTCTGAAATATTTTTTCCAAAGAAGTTGTTGCAAAGAGAACGACTCTGGGGAGAGAGCCCTCGCATAGCAAAATTGGGATGGCTTCACGGCAGCTGGATGGGATTTGAATTCATGGAGCCAAGGGAGTGAAATGGTCATCGAGCTCATCCAATCAATTGGATGAATTTCACCTTGAAGGGGCCCAATCCAAAAGTTCCAGAGGTCATCTCCTGGAACTATCAAGAACAAAGGCCAATCTTACATGCAAACTCTGCTACTGCGCAAACATAGGTTGCAATTATAGAGAAATTGCAAGGCTGTCACAATGGCCCGAGGCCAATGCTCTGACTACTAAGTCAATTTTCTCTTGCAGCCATTCACAGAGAGATCTCCCCATTCACTTGTGATGACGCACAATCCAAGTGCTAGACGCGATCTCGCCCTTGAAAGGCCGCGTTCCAAGACATCCCGATGACACAATGGAATGACAACCACTGTCGAACCATTCCCAATGTTGTGCCAATCGAGTTGGCACAGAGGTGATCTTAGGGAGCTCCCGCGAATCAATCGGGAAGTGCTTTCGTACCCATCTCTCACAAAAACCAATGTTAGCTGAACAATTTTAGAATCCAAGGCTCATATCCATCGATATCGTCAGCACTGGGTCTATATTCAAAGGCCACGGAGAGGTTCCGATAAGAGAAGCTCCCCTGCTCTCTTGCACAAACATCCCCAAATGATAGACGCAAGCTCCCGCCCTTAGCATCACTCTCCAGATCACCACAATGACACATTGGAATGTCAACCGCTGTAGAACAACTCTCAAATTTGTGCCGATGGAGTGAGAAAGAAGAGCCAGATCGGGTCGACGAAAATGGCTAAGCCAGATCGAGTCGGCCAGCATGGCTCGGCCACAAATTTTTTGCCGAGAGCTTTTGATATTAAAGCTCCCATGTAGCAGTGATAAGTACACCATGACAAAATTGCTAGAGCGCCGAGCACCCATAGAAAATTGCCATTATACCAAGCAACATCGGAGTGCTAGACAAGGGCTCACATTTAGATCAAGTTTTAAAATCACCAAAAAGACACACCATGGATCGGCAACCGCTGCCTCACCTTTTCCAAAATTGAGTCATCAAAAAACATGATCTAAAGGAGAGCCAAGGAAAAGCACTGAGATCGCTTCATGCCCCTTTCATTCATTCAACATCAGCATACACCATTTGAAAACCCAACAATCCGATCCACCTAGACACCAATGTTGAATCAATAAAAGGGGCATGGGAGAGGCTCGCGGCAACAACCTCTCCTATATAAGCTGTCGCGGGGCTAGATTTTATGCTTATGCCCAGGTTAAGCCTTCTCCTTGAGAATATCCAAACCACGCGCGGCACTAGCGATCCCTACTTCTGATCCACCATAAGATGCGACCATTTTCGTTCACCCGGACTATGCCTCCCTGTGTTCATCAAATGCCCACGCATCTGACTGCCTAAACATACACTCCCGCAGAATAGAAGCACAAGCCTTGGTTCCTAGCCTTCCACCATGACTCACCTCCTTGAGCCATGTCCACCGACTACCTCTTTGGATACTTGACACAGATCTGCCCACTTGACTCAGCATCTCCTTGGTATCATTCCGAGACACTACATCCCGCTTGCCATACCTAACCACCACGGTCTCTGAGATCCTACCTCAATGCAAACCCATGAAACCAAGCACCTAGGATGTGCACCCAAGGCCACACCCAACCGATACCGCACCACTTAGCCATTCAGCATAATGACACCATTCCCACACAGCTAACCTCAAGCCCACAATGCTCCTACTCGGACAAACCATATTTCCTCCTACCACAGGACTAGGAAAACTGCTTCCCTAGCTTTCAGACACCGAACATCCCCCAGGGTTGTCAACATTGATCCAGCTTCTTTGCTACACTAAGACAAGGACCTTTGTCATAACACCAAACCTCACCATGTTGCGTAACGACAGAGCAACACTTCATTTCTCCTAAAGACTTTGCGTCACCTCTGTCTCCCGAAGACCAGAGGGAGGGACTACTCTACTTTGACCCTCTCGAGGGAGATGGACTCTCCAAGCCATCTGTCATGCACACCGGCACTTACCCTCTGCGGATACACCTCAGCTCGGCTCCACGCCTCGCCTACACCACAACTATGCTAGAGGGAACATCTCATAGCACAGTCCCAAGATCACACCTCGGCTCAGATCCGACACCGTGCCTACACCAAAACTATGTTGGAAAGGAACCACTCGCAACACAGCCCCAAGGCTACACCTCGAATCATGTCCCGAACAAGATCCTACACCACAACCATGTCTGCCCAGCACATGACATAGTCCCATTTACACCTCGGCTAGACCCACGTCTGCCTACACCACACCTGTGTGCACCCAGCTTTGCACCACAGGTCCATTCGGCCTCAAGGTCTCATATCACGAATCACCAGCCCCTTACATCCTCCCCCACTTAAAAACAGGCAACGTCCTCGATGCCAACACCACTGTCACCCTGTCGCATTGGATCTACAGATGTCTTGTATCCCATACACTGGCTTATGTCATCGCCCTATACCTTTGGTGCACACCTTCTGTTTCCACAACATACTTGGTGCTTGTCAACATCCCTAATATTGAACCCACTTGCATGAAACCATATCCATGTCTCACTCCACTAAGTCGATCATCCCTGATGACACCCCTGAGAACTTAGCACTACTGCTTCGTCTCCACTCAATCCTATCTTCCACCTTCAACTGTCCAAGACTCCATTCTTGACATCCACTAAAAGACACACTTGCCATCCCTCCGATGCGCAAGTCACCCAGCTTTCCCAAGCTTCACACGGTCAAACTTTGGCCTCTTGACTCCTACTGTGCCACTATGATTGCCTACTGAAGAACATTCTGGCATGCCCTGCACCCAACTCGTCCCCACACACTGCAAATAAACTCAGCCACCAATGCTTGGCTACCGATTCACTTCCAGACCCTTTGTGCTATGCCTAGTACTTGCATAACCTTCCTCAGATCATAACCCAAATTTCTTCAAGCCACAATCCTATGCCAAACTGCCCCTGGCAACTCCCAAATCCACTTTCCCAAGTCATCACCTTCAACATTGGCTTTGCAACCGGTCTTCAACTGTGCCATTCTGACTGACTGCTGGCCAACCCTCGGCATGCCCTGTATCCACTCGTCCCCAACACATCAACTCAGAAATCAATCACATCCAACCCCCAATACACTCACCAATACACTTCCAGAACTTAGTGACTTCTCAGTACTCGTTTCCTCTCCTCGAACTCACCCTTGGCAAGTTCTACACCACACTGCTCTCGCAGCCCACTCCGTTTTCTCCTCGAAAGATTCCCTACACATCAACCTACACCTCACGATTCCACATCGCCCAACACCACTGACCCATGACACCGCCGCCTAGACCGCCACCACAGCTTCCAAGCTTGCCTATCACACCGTCAGTATTGCTCCTTGGACCTCATCCGCATGAAATCCTACACCTCACCATCTTAAATGGCCCCAAATGATTAGCATCAATGGACTTACCTTGTGCAAGCCCATATTTCACCTCGGATCTACAATAAAGAGACCCTACACCGCACTGCGTCCTTGCAGCCCACACTGATCTACACCATGTAGCAGCTCGATTTCACCTCGAATAATGTCCGCACACCATCCTACACTGCACTGAGACTGACCAAACAAGCCAACCTACAGCCCAATTTCCATACTCCTCGGAATTGCCTCGCCAACTCCTACACCCCACTGCGCCTTTGCAACCCAAACTGTTGTTAAGCTGGTCTTAAAATGTCCCAGACACTGCCATCTTCACATAAGTTGCATTCCACTGAACTCACAACACCATGTTTCCTTACATCCATCTTCCTGCATTATGGCCTTGTGACCCCTGGCCACATCTTGACCCACACCAAGTTCCACTACTGAACCCAGTTCAAACAATGTCGATATCAACTCTCCACAAGCTGCATATCAGTTTGACCATCTCTATAACTTGATGCCAATTCCAAGAGTCAATGAAAACCCAAGCCAATCTGCCAAAGATCCACTCTCCGCTGCCTACTCCCACATGAGCAATAACAACCTGAAGCAACACTCCGACCAGATCACGCACAATATCACCTCCTCACCAAGAATTGGGGTAAGAAAAGCAAGATCACTCCAAGATTCACACACAAACTCTAACCATGCTTAGAGCGATCAGCTCTGATACCAACTGTCACGGGGTTGGATTTTATGGTTATTCCCAGGTTAAGCCTTCTCCTTGAGAATCTCCAAACCACGCGCGGCACTGGCGATCCCTACTTCTGATCCACCATAAGATGTGACCATTTTCGTTCACCCAGACTATGCCTCCCTATCTTCATCAAATGCCCATGCATTTGACTGCCTAAACATACACTCTCGCAGAATAGAAGCGCATGCCGAACCATCCTACTCCTGGTTCTTTTCCTTAGGTGCTCCACGCATGCATCCTCGAGCCTCTGGCTCTACCCCTGTTCAACCTCAGCGCTGAACCCCTCACTTAGCCCTTTTGATATCTTCACCTCGGCGACTCCCATAAGCCCACCTTACTCCAACATCGGCCACATAGGTGATCTCAACTCCCACGAGTCTCTTGACCACATCATGATCCTCTATGATCATCTTGCCACTCTTGAGAATGCACTGAGCTCCCAGAGCTCCTCATGTTCAACTCACCTGACTCCCTGAGCCCAATGCTGCACCACTGCAACCTGGCATCGAGAACCTCCTAGATTCTCTTGCTGAACACTGCATCCACACTGGCTGACTTGGACCCCCAAGAGTACTCCCTAGCTCATGCATATGCTTCCAAAGCATACTCAACACCATCTTGACATCTCTCTAAACCTTATAGCTCAACACGCATACACCCAGTGCATACTCGACACCTCCATGGTACCTCTCTAAACTTCCTGGCTCATGCACACACCTCCACAGTATACTCGGCATCCTTATGGAACCTCTCTGAACTTCATAGAGTCCTCCAGTCCAATCCTTAACATGAACATGCCTCCATGGCACTCCATCGCTTGTTAGTCTCCCTAGCTCCCCACAGAGCCCACGAAAGCCCAACCCTTGCTCCCCACAGAACAACCGTCAACCTTAGCCAACTCTAGATCCCTACCATGAGCCCCAACTACTTTGACACCCCAGTCTATGTCTACATGCCCTTGTTGGTGACCCTCAAGTCCTCGTACACCCGGTGCACTCAAACCAACCCCCTCATGCATCCACGTCATCTCATGCTCAATCCATGGTTCCCCTTTGCGTTGCACAACCTACTTGAGTTCCACACCCTAGCTCCATGATCCACCCACCCTGTGGGATGCTGGCCGGTTGAACCCACTCGGTGAACACTCCGTAGCTTCACCTCTGAACCACTTCACCCATCTGCTTCACTCGGTTCACTCATGCAGCACAAGCCTTGGTTCCTAGCCTTCCACCATAACTCACCTCCTTGAGCCATGTCCACCGACTACCTCTTTGGATACTTGACACAGATCTGCCCACTTGACTCGGCATCTCCTTGGCATCATTCCGAGACACTACATCCCGCTTGCCATACCTGACCACCACGGTCTCTAAGATCCTACATCAATGCAAACCCATGCAACCTAGCACCCAGGATGTGCACCCAAGGCCACACCCAACCGATACTGCACCACTTAGCCATTCAGCATAATGACACCATTCCCACATAGCTAACCTCAAGCCCACAATGCTCCTACTCAGACAAACCATATTGCCTCCTACTGCACGACTAGGAAAACCGCTTCCCTAGCTTTCAGACACCAAACATCCCCCAGGGTTGTCAACATTGATCCATCTTCCTTGCTACACTGAGACAAGGACCTTTGTCATAACACCAAACCTCACCACGTTGCGTAACAACGGAGCAACACTTCATTGCTTCTAAAGACTTCGCGTCACCTCTGTCTCCCAAAGACCAGAGGGAGGGACTACTCTACTTCGACCCTCTCGAGGGAGATGGACTCTCCAAGCCATCCGTCATGCACACCGGCACTTACCCTCCGCGGATACACCTTAGCTCGGCTCCATGCCTCGCCTACACCACAACTATGCTAGAGGGAACATCTCGTAGCACAGTCCCAAGATCACACCTCGGCTCGGATCTGACACTGTGCCTACACCACAACTATGTTGGAAGGGAACCACTCGCAACACAGCCCCAAGGCTACACCTCGGATCATGTCCCAGACAAGATCCTACACCACAACCATGTCTGCCCGACATAGTCCCATTTACACCTCGGCTAGACCCACGTCTGCCTACACCACACCTGTGTGCACCCAGCTTTGCACCACAGGCCCATCCAGCCTCAAGGTCTCATATCGTGAATCACTAGCCCCTTACATAAGCTATTAGTGCGAGGCTCGCTCTGCATTAGAAATCTACGATAGCGCGGACAAAAACCTTAAAAATCCAATTCAATGAAAAATGTGACCAAACAGCCATCCAGGACACCATTTTTGGAGCTCGCCCAGATCGGCTCGGCTAGAATGGCTCGCCCAGATCAGCTCGGCCAGCATGGTGACTTGCTGACTCGGTGAGAGTACTTTGAACATTCAAGAACAAAGGCCAATCTAACATGCAAACTCTGCTACCGCACAAACATAGGTTGCAATTATAGAGAAATTGCAAGGCCGTCACAATGGCCAGAGGCCAATGCTTCGACTACTAGGTCAATTTTATCTTGCAATCGCCATGCTGCCGTTCATAGAGAGATCTCCCCATTCACTTGTGACGACGCACAATCCAAGTGCTAGACGCGAGCTCGCCCTTAAAAGGCTGCGTTCCAAGACATCCTGATGACACATTGGAACGACAACCGCTGTCAAACCATTCCCAATGTTGTGCTGATCAAGTTGGCACAGAGGCGATCTTAGGGAACTCCCACGTATCGATCGGGAAGTTCTTTTATACCCATCTCTCACAAAAACCAATGTTAGCTAAACAATTTTATAATCTAAGGCTCGTATCCATCAATATCGTCGGCACTGGGTCTATATTCAAAGGCCACAGAGAGGTTCCGATAAGAGAAGCTCCCCTGCTCGCTTGCACAAACATCCCCAAATGCTAGACGCAAGCTCCCAAACTTAGCATCGCTCTCCAGATCACCGCAATGACACATTGGAATGACAACCGCTGTCGAACAACTCCTGAATTTGTACCGATGGAGTGAGAAATGAGAGCCAGATTGGGTCGACGAAAATAGCTAAGCTAGATCGGGTCGGCCAGCATGGCTCGGCCACCATTTTTCGTCGAGAGCTTTCAATATTAAAGCTCCCATGTAGCCGCGATAAGTACACCATGACAAATTGCTAAAGCGCCGAGCACCCATAGCAAATTGCCATTATACCAAGCAATGCCGGAGTGCTAGACAAGGGCTCACATTTAGATCAAGTTTTAAAACCACCAAAAATACACGCCATGGATCGACAACCGCTGCCTCACCTTTTCCAAAATTGAGTCATCGAAAAACATGATCTAAAGGAGAGCCAAGGAAAAGCACTGAGATTGCTTCATGCCCCTTTCATTCATTCAACATCAGCATACACCATTTGAAAACCCAACAATCCGATCTACCTAGACACTAATGTTGAATCAATGAAAGGGGCATGGGAGAGGCTCGCGGCAACAACCTCTCCTATATAAGCTATTAGTGCGAGGCTCACTCTGCATTAGAAATCTGCGATAGTGCGGACAACTCCCTTAAAAATCCAATTCAATGAAAAATGTGACCAAACAGCCATCCACGACACCGTTTTTGGAGCTCGCCCAGATCAGCTCGGCCAGAATGGCTCGCCCAGATCGGCTCGGCCAGCATGGTGACTTGCTTACTTGGTGAGAGTACTTCGAACTGTCAAGAACAAAGGCCAATCTAACGTGCAAACTCTGCTACTGCGCAAACATAGGTTGCAATTATAGAGAAATTGCAAGGCTGTCACAATGGCCCGAGGCCAATGCTCTGACTACTAAGTCAATTTTCTCTTGCAATCGCCATGCCGCCATTCACAGAGAGATCTCCCCATTCACTTGTGATGATGCACAATCCAAGTGCTAGACGCGAGCTTGCCCTTGAAAGGCCGCGTTCCAAGACATCCCGATGACACATTGGAACAACAACCACTGTCGAACCATTCCCAATGTTGTGCTGATCTAGTTGGCACAGAGGAGATCTTAGGGAACTCCCGCGTATCGATCAAGAAGTGCTTTCATAACCATCTCTCGCAAAAACCAATGTTAGCTGAACAATTTTAGAATCTAAGGCTCGTATCCATCAATATCGTCGGCACTAGGTCTATATTCAAAGGCCACAGAGACAACTCCCTTAAAAATCCAATTCAATGAAAAATGTGACCAAACAGCCATCTACGACGCCGTTTTTGGAGCTTGGCCAGATCGGCTCGGCCAGAACGGCTCGCCCAGATCGGCTCGGCCAGCATGGCTTGGCCAAAATGGCTTGGCCAGCATGGCCTGGCGAGAACAGCTTGCCTAGATCGGCTCGCCCAGATCGGCTCAGCCAGAACGACTCGGCCAGAACGGCTCACCCAGATCAGCTCGGCCAGCATTGCCCAGCCAGAACGACTCGACTAGAATGGCTCGCCCAGATTGGCTCGCCCAGAATGGGTCACCCAGATCAGGTCAACTTGAATGGCTCACCCAGATCGGCTCAGCCAGCATGGCTTTCCTAGAATGGCTTAGCCAGATTAGGTCGGCCAGAATGGCTTGCCCAGATCAGCTCGGCCAGCATGGCTTGGCCAGAACGGCTCGGCCAGATCGCGACGATGACTTGATGAACGGACTTAGAGATTTGACTTGGTGGGCCGACCTGGCAGGGTGACTTGATGAACGTACTTGAAGGGTCGACTTGGTGGGGTGACTCTATGAACAAACCTAAAGAGTGTACTTGGTGAGAGTACTTGGCGGGGTGACTCGATGAAAGGACTTAAAGAGTCGACTTGGTGAGAGTACTTGGTGGGGCGACTTGATGAACGCACTTGAAGAATTGACTTGGTTAGAGTACTTGGTGGGGCAACTTGATGAACGGACTCAAAGAGTCAACTTGGTGAGAGTACCTAGTGGCTCGACTTGATGAGCAGACTTAAAGAGTCAACTTGGTGAGAGTACTTGGCGGGGTGAACTGATGAACGAACATAAAGAGTCGGTTTGGTGGGAGTACTTGGTGGGCCAACCTGGTGGGGTGACTTTATGGACGGACTTAAAGAGTCGACTTGGTTAGAGTACTTGTTCTGGTGACTTGATGAACAGACTTGAAGAGTTGACTTGGTGGGGTGACTTGATGAAAGGACTTAAAGGGTCGACTTGGTGAGAGTACATGGCGGGGCGACTTGATGAACGGACTTAAAGGGTCGACTTGGCGAGGTGACTTGATGAACGGATCTAAAGAGTTGACTTGGTGAGAGTACTTGGCGGGGTGAACTAATGAACGGACTTAAAGAGTCGACTTGGTGGGAGTACTTGGTGGGCCGACTTGATGAACGGACTTATAGAGTCAACTTGGTGAGAGTAGTTGTTCTGGTGACTTGATGAATGGACTTAAAGAGTCGGCTAGGCGGGGTGACTTGATGAAAGGACTTAAAGAGTTGACTTGGTGGGGTGACTCGATGAACAAACTTAGAGGGTTGAATTTGCGAGGTGAATTGATGAACGGACCTAAAGAGTTGACTTGGTGAGAGTACTCGGTGGGGTGACCTGATGAACAGACTTAGAGAGTCAACTTGGTGAGAGTTCTTGGTGGGCCGACCTGGTTGGGTGACTTTGTGAACTAGCTTAAAGAGTCAACTTGGTGGGAGTACTTGGTGGGGTGACTTGATGAACGGACTTCAAGGGTCGACTTGGCGAGGTGACTTGATGAACGGTCCTAAAGAGTTGACTTGGTGAGAGTACTTGGTGTGGTGACTTGATGAAAAGACTTAAAGAGTTGAATTGGTGAGAGTACCTGGTGGGGTGACTTGATGAACGCACTTGAAGGGTTGACTTGGTGGGGTGACTTTATGAACGGACCTAAAGAGTTGACGTGGTGAGAGTGCTTGGTGGGGTGACTTGATGAATATAGTTAAAGAGTCGACTTGGTGAGAGCAGTTGGTTAGGTGACTTGATGAACGCACTTGAAGAATCGACTTGGTTAGAGTACTTGGTGGGGTGACTTGATGAACGGACTTAAAGATTTGACTTGGTGGGCCGACCTGGCAGGGTGACTTGATGAACGGACTTAGAGAGTCGACTTGGTGAGAGTACTTGGTGACTTGGTGGGCCGACCTGGCCGGGTGACTTGATGAACAAACATAAAGAGTCGACTCGGTGAGAGTACTCGATGGGCTGACCTGGTCACGTGACACTATGAACAGACTTAAAGAGTCAACTTGGTGGGCCGACTTGGCCAGGTGACTTGATGAACGAATTTAAAGAGTCGACTTGGTGGGTCGAACTAGCGGGGTGACTTGGTGAGAGTACTTGGTGGGCTGACCTGGCAGGGTGACTTGATGAACGAACTTAGAGAGTCAACTTTGTGAGAGTACTTGGTGGGTCGAACTGGCGGGGTGACTTGATGAACGAACTTAAAGAGTGGACCTGGTGAGAGAACTTGGTGGGCCGAGCTAGCAGGGTGAATTGATGAATTAACCTAAAGAGTCGACTTTGTGAGAGTACTTGGTGGGCCGACCTGGCAGGGTGAGTTGATGACCAAACTTAAAGGGTCGACTTGGTGAGAGTACTTGGTGGGCCAACTTGGCTGGGTGACTTGATGAACGAACTTAAAGAGTCAACTTGGTGAGAGTACTCGGTGGGGTGACCTGATGAACAAACCTAAAGAGTCGACCTGGTGAGAGTACTTGGTGGGCCGACCTGGCGGGGTGACTTGGTGAGCAAACTTAAAGAGTCAACTTGGTGAGAGTAGTTGGTGGGCTGACCTGGCGGGGTGACTTGATGAACGAACCTAAAGAGTCGACCTGGTGGGCCGACTTGACAGAGTGACTTCATGAACAAACTTAAAGAGTCCACTTGGTGGGCCGACCTGGCGGCGTGACTTGATGAACGAACTTAAAGAGTCAACTTGGTGAGAGTAATTTGTGGGCTGACCTGGCAGGGTGACTTGATGAACGAACTTAAAGAGTTGACTTGGTGGGGTGACTTGATGAACACACTTGAAGGGTCGACTTGGTGGGGTGACTCTATGAACGGACCTAAAGTGTTGACCTGGTGAGAGTACTTGGTGGGGTGACTCGATGAAAGGACTTAAAGAGTCGACTTGGTGAGAGTACTTGGTGGCTCAACTTTATGAGCAGACTTAAAGAGTCCACTTGGTGAGAGTGGGCCTAACGGGGCAAGTTGGTGGGTCGACTTGGCGAGTGGTATTAGAGAGCCGACGTGGTGAGGCGACTCGGCAAGTTGGTTTGTTGAGATGACATGGTGAGCTGATTTGGCGAGTCGACCTAGCGAGCGAACTTAAAGAGTAGACCTGGCAACGTACTCGAGTCGACTTGGTGAGGCGACCTAGCGAGCGGGCTCAAAGAGTCAACATGGTGAGGTGACTCATTGAGTCAACATGGTGAGGCGACTCATGGTGAGGAGCTATCCTTGAGGTGACTTGGTGGGCCTACTTGATTAGTCGACTTGGTGAGCCGACCTGACTAGCTGACATGGTGAGCGGGCTTAAAGAGGCGATGACTTGGTGGGGTAACTCGGCAAGCCAACTTATCAAGGCAAGATGGTGAGTCGACTCGGTGAGCTGACTTGGTGAGCATACTTAAAGAGTCAACTTCGTGAGGTGACTCGGCGAGTTAGCCTGCTGATGTGACTTGGGCGGGCTGACCTGGCAAACGAACTTAAAGAGGTGACTTGGGCGGGCTGACCTGGTGAGCGAACTTAAAGAGTTAACTTGGCAACGTACTTGAACAACCGACTTGGTGAGCTGACATGGTGAGTGGGCTTAGAGAAGCAACTCGGCAGGGCGACTTGATGAACGGACTTAAAGGGTCGACTTGGCAAGGTGACTTGATGAACGGACCTAAAGAGTTGACTTGGTGAGAGTACTTGGTAGGGTGAACTGATGAACAAACTTAAAGAGTCGACTTGGTGGGAGTACTTGGTGGGCCGACTTGATGAACGGACTTATAGAGTCAACTTGGTGAGAGTAGTTGTTCTGGTGACTTGATGAACAGACTTAAAGAGTCGGCTTGGCAGGGTGACTTGATGAAAGGACTTAAAGAGTCGACTTGGTGGGGTGACTCGATGAATGAACTTAGAGGGTTGACTTTGCACGGTGACTTGATGAACGAACCTAAAGAGTTGACTTGGTGAGAGTACTCGGAGGGGTGACCTGATGAACAGACTTAGAGAGTCGACTTGGTGAGAGTCCTTGGTGGGCTGACCTGGTTGGGTGACTTCGTGAATTGACTTAAAGAGTCGACTTGGTGGGGTGACTTGATGAACAGACTTCAAGGGTTGACTTGGCGAGGTGACTTGATGAACGGTCCTAAAGAGTTGACTTGGTGAGAGTACTTGGTGTGGTGACTTGATGAAAAGACTTAAAGAGTCGAATTGGTGAGAGTACTTGGTGGGGTGACTTGATGAACGCACTTGAAGGGTCGACTTGGTGTGGTGACTTTATGAATGGACCTAAAGAGTTGACGTGGTGAGAGTGCTTGGTGGGGTTACTTGATGAACATAGTTAAAGAGTCGACTTCGTGAGAGTAGTTTGTCAGGTGACTTGATGAACGCACTTGAAGAATCGACTTGGTTAGAGTACTTGGTGGGGTGACTTGATGAACGGACTTAAAGATTCAACTTGGTGGGCCGAACTGGCGAGGTGACTTGATGAACGGACTTAGAGAGTCGACTTGGTGAGAGTACTTGGTGACTTGGTGGGCTGACCTGGCCGGGTGACTTGATGAACAAACTTAAAGAGTCGACTTGGTGAGAGTACTCAGTGGGCTGACCTGGTCACATGACTTGATGAACGGACTTAAAGAGTCGACTTGGTGGGCTGACTTGGCTGGGTGACTTGATGAACGAACTTAAAGAGTCAACTTGGTGGGTCAAACTAGCGGGGTGACTTGGTGAGAGTACTTGGTGGGCTGACCTAGCAGGGTGACTTGATGAACAAACTTAGAGAGTCGACTTTGTGAGAGTACTTGGTGGGTCGAACTGGCGGGGTGACTTGATGAACGAACTTAAAGAGTGGACCTGGTGAGAGAACTTGGTGGGCCGAGCTAGCGGGGTGAATTGATGAATGAACCTAAAGAGTCAACTTTGTGAGAGTACTTGGTGGGCCGACCTGGCGGGGTGAGTTGATGATCGAACTTAAAGGGTCAACTTGGTGAGAGTACTTGGTGGGATGACCTGGCGGGGCGACTTGATGAACGAACTTAAAGAGTTGACTTGGTGAGAGTACTCGGTGGGGTGACCTGATGAACAAACCTAAAGAGTCGACATGGTGAGAGTACTTGGTGGGCCGACCTGGCAGGGTGACTTGGTGAGCAAACTTAAAGAGTCGACTTCGTGAGAGTAGTTGGTGGGCTGACCTGGCGGGGTGACTTGATTAATGAACTTAAAGAGTCAACCTGGTGGGCTGACTTGGCAGAGTGACTTCATGAACGAACTTAAAAAGTCCACTTGGTGGGCCAACCTGGCGGGGTGACTCGATGAACAAACTTAAAGAGTCCACTTGGTGAGAGTAATTTGTGGGCTGACCTGGCGGGGTGACTTGATGAATGAACTTAAAGAGTCGACTTGGTGGGGTGACTTGATGAACGCACTTGAAGGGTCGACTTGGTGGGATGACTCTATGAACGGAACTAAAGAGTTGACTTGGTGAGAGTACTTGGTGGGGTGACTCGATGAAAGGACTTAAAGAGTTGACTTGGTGAGATTACTTGGTGGCTCGACTTTATGAGCAGACTTAAAGAGTCCACTTGGTGAGAGTGGGCCTAACGGGGCGATGTGGTGAGTGGGCCTAACAGGGCGAGTTGGTGGGGCGACTTGGCGAGTGGTATTAGAGAGCCGACGTGGTGAGGCGACTCAACGAGTTGGTTCGTTGAGATGACATGGTGAGCTGACTTGGCGAGTCGACCTAGCGAGCGAACTTAAAGAGTCAACTTGGCAACATACTCGAGTCGACTTGGTGAGGCGACTTGGCGAGCGGGCTCAAAGAGTCAACATGGTGAGGTGACTCATTGAGTCAACATGGTGAGGCGACTCATGGTGAGGAGCTATCCTTGAGGTGACTTGGTGGGCCTACTTGATTGGTCAACTTGGTGAGCCGACCTGACAAGCTAACACAGTGAGCGGGCTTAAAGAGGTGACGACTTGGTGGGGTAACTCGGCAAGCCAACTTATCGAGGCGAGATGGTGAGTCAACTTGGTGAGCTGACTTGGTCAGCGCACTTAAAGAGTCAACTTCATGAGGTGACTCGGCGAGTTAGCCCGCTGATGCGACTCTGGCGGGCCGACCTGGCGAACGAACTTAAAGAGGCGACTTGGGCGGGCTGACCTGGTGAGAAAACTTACAGAGTTGACTTGGCAATGTACTTGAACAACCAACTTGGTGAGCTGACATGGTGAGTGGGCTTAGAGAAGCAACTTGGCGGGGTGACTTGGCGAGCACACCTGCTAGGGCAAGGTGGTAAAATGACTAGGTGATTCGACTTGGTGAGCTGACTTAGGGAGCTGACTTGGTGAGTGAACTTAAGGGGTCGACTTGGTGAGGCAACTTGAATAGTCGACTCGGTGAGGTGACTTGGGGAGCCGACATGGTGAGCGGTCTTAAAGAAGAGGCGACCTGGTGGGGCAACCTGGTGAGGCGAGATGGTAAGTCATCTTGGTGAGCTGGCTTGACGAGCTGTGAGTGGACTTAAAGAGTCAATTCTTGATTTGGCAAAGACCACATGGTTAGATGACTTGGTGAGCCGACCTGGCTAGCAAAATTGGCAAGAAACTTATAGAATCGACTTGCTGTCCCCAGCCAGGATCGCACACCTGGGTCGACCCAACTTGGGTCACCCGACTAGGTCAACCCATCTCCATCGCCCCAGCCATAGGCGACTTGACTGGGTCGCCAGAGTGAGCCGACTCGAGGCGTTATGCCTAGCTAGCCAGATTCGAGGTAGGGTAGCCGAAACGATCCGATTTGAGAATTTTCTTTATAAAAAGAGATCATGATAGGCCTCGTAAGGCAAAAAAGAATGAAATTTTGGGAGTTCAAAAAAAATGTTACCCGGTTTTGGATCGTGCACAGGGCTCGGGTCACATAGCATCGAGGTGCCCTGGGTGACATGATTTGAGCAAAAAGTTGACCGTGGCATGAGTCGTGCAAAAACATTGGAGGCCACTAAGGCTCGAGGCACTTCGAGTCGAGGTTGTCGAGGCGGGTCAGGTTGAAAACTTTGGGCGTTAACCAAAAAGAAAAAGTTAACCACTTTTGGATCATGTACACGGCTCGGGGCACTTAGAATCAAGTCGAGCACGATGACATGAGTCGTGCGAAAGATTTGGAGACGACTCGAGTTGAGGCATTCGACTCTATTCGTGTTCAAAACTTTGGGACTTGAAGAAAAAAAGAAAAAAGAAAAAGTTACCCAGTTTTGGATCACGTAAGTGACTCGGGCCACTCAGAATCAAGGCGAGTGCGATTACATGAGTCGAGCAAAAAAAAAATGGAGGCGGTTAAGGCTCGAGGCAATTCGAGTCAGGGTAGCTGAGTCGATTCAAAAACTTTGGCCATTAGCCAAAAAAAGAGTTAATCACTTTTGGATCACTTACATGACTTGGGGCGCATAGAATCAAGTCAAGCATGGTGACATGAGTGGTTCAAAAAAATTGTAGGCGATTAAGGCTCAAGGCGATTTGAGTTGGGGTTGCTGACACGATTCGAGTTGAAATCTTTGGGTGTTAACCAAAGATGGAAGAAGTTAACCGCTTTTGGATCACGTACATGACTCGAGGCACCAAGTCGAGCATGGTGACATGAGTCCTGCGAAAAAATTGGAGGCGGTTAAGGCTCGAGGTGATACGAGTCGGGGTTGCCGACACAATTTGGGTTGAAAACTTTGGGCGTTAACCCAAAAAAAGAGTTGACCGCCTTTGGATCACGCACATGACTCGACGCACTTAGAATCATGTCGAGCACGGTGATATGAGTCGTGCAAAAAAATTGGAGGCGGTTAAGGCTCGATGCGATTCGAGTCGGGGTTCGGGTAATTGGGGCAATTGGTGTCGGGGTTGCCGACACGGTCCGAGTTGAAAACTTTGGGCATTAACCCCCCCAAAAAAAAAGGTTGACCTCTTTTGGACCACGTACATGACTCAGGGCACTTAGAATCAAGTCGAGCACGGTGACATGGGTTGTGCGAAAAATTTAGAGGCAATTTGAGTCGGGGTAGCCAACTCGATTTGAGTTCAAAATTTTGGGCGTTAACCAAAAAAATAAGTTGACCGGTTTTGGATCTTGTACATGAGTCGTCTGCCCTTGCAAAAATTACAAAACCTGGGGACCCACCTGGAATTTGCAGTCAGAAGATTTTTCTGCCCTCACGAAAATTTACAAACCCCACCCGCTCAAAATTTGGACTTGGAAGTTTTTTCCGCCCTCGTGAAATTTACAAACCCCACCCGCTCGAAATTTGGCACTTGGAAATTACGAAACCCCGCCTGCCCGGAATTTGGACTTGGAAGATTTTTCCGCCCTCATAGAAATTGTAGAC
>CM053789.1:687466297-687488797 GCA_028749045.1 Cupressus sempervirens | reverse complement strand
TGCAGTGTGTTGCAAGCCGTGCAAACACCTACATATAAGGGTATATCCATCAAAACAAAGCGACAAGTACTTCCCACCAGCTCCGCCATTGCGATTACCGAATGGGATAATACTCACCGCCACAGATTAATGACCATCATTACCGTCTTGGAATAGATACAAGCACATCGAGCTTCATCCGATCAGCTGGATGAATTTCACCTTGAAGGGGCCCAATCCAAAAGTTCCGGAGGTCATCTCCTGGAACTCTCAAGAACAAGGCCCATCTTACATGCAAACTCTGCTACTGCGCAAAGATAGGTTGCAATTAAAGAGAAATTGCAAGGCCGTCACAATGGCCCAAGGCCAATGCTCTGACTAAGTCAATTTTCTCTTGCAATCACCATGCCACTATTCACAGAGAGATCTCCCCATTCACTTGTGATGTGACGCACAATCCAAGGGCTAGACGCGAGCTCGCCCTTGAAAGGCCACTTTCCAAGGCATCCCCCGATGACACATTGGAACGACAACCGTTGTCGAACCATTTCCCAATGTTGTGCTGATCGAGTTGGCACAGAGCCGCTAGACGAGGGCTCCCATTTTAGATCAAGTTTTAAAATCACCAAGAAGACGCGGTGAGAGCTGGCAACCGCTGCCAAACCTTTTTCCAAAATTGCGCTAGCTGAGTGACTAGAAAACATGCTTTACACGATAGGCACGCAAAATTTTTTGCTAGAGTGCCAAGCACCCACCTCATGGCTAGAGACAAGGGCTCGCCATTAGATCAACTTCGAAATCACTGAACAGACGTGCTGTAAATGGCAACCGCTGCCAAGTCTCTTCCGTAGTTGCGTCGATCGAGTGATCGAAGAAGGTGATCTAAGAGAGGGTCTAAGCGTAGGCATTCGTTGGGGGATTCAGTCCGATGGCATAAATTTATGCAATACTCGAGCAACACCAGACGGAGGTGCTAGACGAGGGCTCCCGTTTTAGATCGAGTTTTAAAATCACCAAGTAGACGCGGTGAGGGCTGGCAACCACTACCAAACCTTTTTCAAAAATTGCGGCAGCTGAGTGACAAGAAAACATGATCTAAAGGAGAATCCAGGTATAGCACCCTCGAGGGTGGGCTTCATGCCCCTCTAATTGATTCAACGTCGGCGTCCACCGTTTCAAAATCTGACATATCCATCCGCCTTGATAGCGGCGTTGAATCAATGAGGGGGGTACGGGAGAGGCTTGCAACAACCACCTCTCCCATTGTAGTCATCATAGGCATGCAAAAAAAATTTGCTAGAGCGCCAAGCACCCACCTCATGGCTAGAGATAAGGGCTCGCCATTAGATCAACTTCAAAATCATAGAACAGATGCGGTGTAGAATGGCAACCACTGCCAAGTCTCTTCCGTAATTGCGTCGGTCGAGTGATCGAAAAAGGTGATCTAAGAGAGGGTCCAAGTGTAGGGCATTCATTGGGGTAATCGCGTTTATGGAAAAAATTTATGCAATACCCGAGCAACACCGGACGGAGGTGCTAGACGAGGGCTCTTGTTTTAGATCGAGTTTTAAAATCACAAAGAAGACGCGGTGAGGGCTGGCAACCACTGCCAAACCTTTTTCCAAAATTTCGCCAGCTGAGTGACAAGAAAACATGATCTAAAGGAGAGTCCAGGAATAGCACCCTCGGAGGTGGGCTTCATGCCCTTCTAATTGATTCAACGTCGTCGTCCACCGTTTCAAAATTCGACATATCCATTCGCCCTGACATCGGCATTGAATCAATGAGCTAGGCACGGGAGAGGCTCGCGGTAACCACCTCTCCCATTGTAGCCATGATAGGCTCGAAAAAAATTTTGCTAGAGCGCCAAGTACCCACCTCATGGCTATAGACAAGGGCTCGCCATTAGATCAGCTTCGAAATCGTAGAACGGACGCGGTGTAGAATGGCAACCACTGCCAAGTCTCTTCCGTAATTGCGTCGGTCGAGTGATTGAAGAAGGTGATCTAAGAGAGGGTCCAAGCATGTAGGCATTCATTGGGGGATTCACGCCGATGGAAAAAATTTGTGCAATAGCTGAGCAACACCGAACGAAGGTTCTAGACAAGGGCTCCCATTTTAGATCGAGTTTTAAAATCACCAAGTAGACGTAATGAGGGGCTGGCAACTGCTGCCAAACCTTTTTTCGAAATTGCACCAGTTGAGTGACAAGAATACATGATCTAAAGGAGAGTCCAGGAATAGCACCCTCGAGGGTGGGCTTCATGCCCCTGTAATTGATTCAACGTTGGCGTCCACCATTTCAAAATCTGACATTTCCATCCACCCTAACAGTGGCGTTGAATCAATGAGGGGGGCATGGGAGAGGCTCGTAGAAAACACCTCTCCCATTGTAGCCATGATAGGCACGCAAAAAATTTTGCTAGAGTGCCAAGCACCCACCTCATGGCTAGAGACAAGAGCTCGCCATTAGATCAACTTTGAAATTGATGAACAGACATGCTATAGAATGGCAACCGCTGCCAAGTCTCTTTCGTAGTTGCGTTGGTCGAGTGATTGAAGAAGGTGATCTAAGAGAGGGTCCAAGTGTAGGCATTCGTTGGGGGATTCGCACCGATGGCATAAATTTATGCAATACCCGAGCAACACCGGACGAAGGTGCTAGACGAGGGCTCCCATTTTAGATCGAGTTTAAAATCACCAAGTAGACGCGGTGAGGGCTGGCAATTGTTGCCAAACCTTTTTTTGAAATTGTGCCACTGAGTGACAAGAAAAAATGATCTAAAGGAGAGTCAAGAAATAGCACCCTCGAGGGTGGGCTTCATGCCCCTCTAATTGATTCAACGTCGGCGTCCACCGTTTCAAAATCTGACATATCTATCCGCCCTGATAGCGGCATTGAATCAATGAGGGGGGCACGGGAGAGGCTCGCGGCAACCACCTCTCCCGTTGTAGCCGTGATAGGCACACAAAAAAATTTGCTAGAGCGCCAAGCACCCACCTCATGGCTAGAGACAAGGGCTTGCCATTAGATCAACTTCAAAATCGCTGAACAGACGTGTTGTAGAATGGCAACCGCTGCCAAGTCTCTTCCGTATCTGCGTCGGTCGAGTGATCGAAGAAGGTGATCTAAGAGAGGGTCCAAGCATAGGCATTCGTTGGGGGATTTGTGCCGATGGCATGAATTTATGCAATACCTGAGCAACATCGGATGGAGGTGCTAGACGAGGGCTCCCGTTTTAGATCGAGTTTTAAAATCATCGAGTAGATGTGGTGAGGGCTGGCAACCGCTGCCAAACCTTTTTCCAAAATTGCGCTAGCTGAGTGACAAGAAAACATGATCTAAAGGAGAGTCCAGGAATAGCACCCTTGAGGGTGGGCTTCATGCCCCTCTAATTGATTCAACGTCGGCATCCACCTTTTCAAAATCTGACATATCCATCCACCCTGACAACGGCGTTGAATCAATGAGGGGGGCATGGGAGAGGCTCATGGCGACCACCTCTCCCATTGTAGCCATGATAGGCACGCAAAAAATTTTTCTAGAGTGCCAAGCACCCACCTCAGGGCTAGAGACAAGGGCTCACCATTAGATCAACTTCGAAATCGGTGAACAGACGCGCTGTAGAATGGCAACCGCTGCCAAGTCTCTTCCGTAGTTGCATTGGTCGAGTGATCGAAGAAGGTGATCTAAGAGAGGGTCCAAGCATAGGCATTTGTTGGGGGATTTGTGCCAATGGCATAATTTTATGCAATACCCGAGCAACACCGGATAGAGGTGCTAGACGAGGGCTCCCATTTTAGATCAAGTTTTAAAATCACCAAGTAGACGTGGTGACGGATGGCAACCGCTGCCAAAACTTTTTTTGAAATTGCGCCAGCTAACTGAGAAGAAAACATGATCTAAAGGAGAGTCGAGGAATGGCACATCCGGGGTGGGCTTCATGCCCCTCTAATTGATTCAACGTCGACGTCCACCGTTTCAAAATCTGACATATCCATTCGCCTTGACACCAGCGTTGAATCAATGAGGGGGGCACGGGAGAGGCTCGCGGCAACCACCTCTCCTATATAAGCTATTAGTGCGAGGCTCGCTCTGCATTAGAAATTAGCGAACACACCGACATCCACCTTAAAAATCCAAATCCTTTAAAATTCCTACCAAACAGCCATTCACGACCCAATTTTTTATGAGGTCGGCAGAGGAGCAAAAGATTGTCATCAGTTAGGAGATGTGAGTTCATGGAGCTGAGGGACTGAAATGGTCATTGAGCTCATCCGATCAACTGGATGAATTTCACCTTGAAGGGGCCTAATACAAAAGTTTTGGAGGTCATCTCCTAGAACTCTTGAGAACAAGGCCCATCTTACATGCAAACTTTGCTACTGTGCAAACATAGGTTGCAATTAAAGAGAAATTGCGAGGCCGTCACAATGGCCCGATGCCAATGGCTCCGACTAAGTCAATTTTCTCTTGCAATCACCATGCCACCGTTCACAGAGAGATCTCCCCATTCACTTGTGACGTGATGCACAATCCAAGGTCTAGACATGAGCTCACCCTTGAAAGAAAGACCACTTTCCAAGACATCCCCCGATGACACATTGGAACATCAACCACTGTCGAACCATTCCCAATGTTGTGCCGATCGAGTTGGCACAGAGGCAACCTTAGGGAGCTCCCGCGTAGCAATCGGGATGTGCTTTCATGCCCATCTCTCACAAAAACCAATGTTAGCTATGGAAAAATTTGGAATCCAAGGGCTCGCATCCATCGATATCGTCGACACTGGGTCTATATATTCAAAGGCCACGGAGAGGTTCCGCTAAAGAGAAGCTCCCCTACTCGCTCGCACAAACATCCCAAATTTTAGACACAAGCTCTCGCCCTTAGCATTGCTCTCCAGATCACTACAATGACACATTGGAATGACAACCACTGTCAAACAACTCCCGAAATTGTGGCAATGGAGTGAGAAAGAAGAGCAACTTTGGGGAGCCGCGCAGAGCAAATGTGCTGTGCTGCTGCTTCATTCTGCTCTTATATAGATCCAAAATCATTGATTTTGTTTGGAATCCGAGGCTACATTTGTCCTTGCTCAAACAAGCAATGGCTCTTCTAATCAAATGGCCACGGGGAGCTTCCGATAACAAAGGCTCCCTTGTCACTCGTGATGCGCAGGCCAACTGCGAGACGACGGGTCACCCTTCAGATCGCTGCCCAGGCAACCACCACAATGACACCATTGGAACAACAACCGCTGCCGAACCATTCTAAAAATTTTAGCCGCGATAGGCACACAAAAAATTGCTATAGCCTCGAGCACCCACCTCATGGCTAGAAAAGGGCTCGCCATTAGTAGATCAACTTTGAAATCGCTGAATAGACGCGCTGTGGAATGGCAACTGCTGCCAAGCCTCTTCCATAATTGCGTCGGTCGAGTGATCAAAGAAGGTGATCTAAGAGAGAGTCCAAGGCTAGGGATTCGTTGGGGGATCTGTGCCGATAGCAAAAAATTATGCAATACCCGAGCAACACCGGACGGAGGTGCTAGACGAGGGCTCCCATTTTAGATCGAGTTTTAAAATCACCAAGTAGACGCGGTGAGGGCTGGCAACCGCTGCCAAACCTTTTTCCAAAATTGTGCCAGCTGAGTGACAAGAAAACATGATCTAAAGGAGAGTCCAGGAATAGCACCCTCAAGGGTGGGCTTCATGCCCCTCTAATTGATTCAACGTCGGTGTCCACCATTTCAAAATATGACATATCCATCTGCCCTGACAGCAGCGTTGAATCAATGAGGGGAGCACGGGAGAGGCTCGCGGCAACCACCTCTCTCGTTGTAGCCGCGATAGGCACACAAAAAATTTTTCTAGAGCGCCAAGCACCCACCTCATGGCTAGAGACAAGGGCTCACCATTAGATCAACTTCGAAATCACTGAACAGATGCACTATAGAATGGAAACCGCTGCCAAGTCTCTTCTGTAGTTGCGTTGGTCGAGTGATCGAAGAAGGTGATCTAAGAGAGGGTCCAAGTGTAGGCATTTTTTGGGGGATTCACACCGATGGCATAAATTTATGCAATACCCAAGCAACACCGAATGGAGGTGCTAGACGAGGGCTCCCATTTTAGATCAAGTTTTAAAATCACCAAGTAGACGCGGTGAGGGCTGGCAACCACTGCCAAACCTTTTTCCGAAATTGCGCCAGCTGAGTGACAAGAAAACATGATCTAAAGGAGAGTCCAAGAATAGCACCCTCGAGGGTGGGCTTCATGCCCCTCTAATTTATTCAACGTCGGCGTCCACCGTTTCAAAATATGACATATCCATCCACCCTGACAGCGGCGTTGAATCAATGAGGGGGGCACAGGAGAGGCTCGCGAAAACCACCTCTCCCATTGTAGCAGCGATTGGCATGAAAATTTTTTTTCTAGAGTGCCAAGCACCCACCTCATGGCTAGAGACAAGGGCTCACCATTAGATCAACTTTGAAATCGCTGAACAGACGTGTTGTAGATTGGCAACCGCTGCCAAGTCTCTTCCGTAGTTGCGTCGGTCGAGTGATCGAAGAAGGTGATCTAAGAGAGGGTCCAAGAATAGGCATTCATTGGGGGATTCGTGCTGATGGCATAATTTTATGCAATAACCGAACAACACCGGACGGAGGTGCTAGGCGAGGGCTCCCATTTTAGATCAAGTTTTAAAATCACCAAGTAGATGCAGTGAGGGATGGCAACCGCTGCCAAACCTTTTTCCGAAATTGTGCCAGCTAAGTGAGAAGAAAACATTATCTAAAGGAGAGTCGAGGAATAGCACATGCAGGGTGGGCTTCATGCCCCTCTAATTGATTCAAGGTCGGCGTCCACCATTTCAAAATCTGACATATCCATCCGCCTTGACACTGGCATTGAATCAATGAGAGGGGCATGGGAGAGGCTCACGACAACCACCTCTCCTATATAAGCTATTAGTGAGAGGCTCGCTCTGCATTAGAAATTAGCAAACACACCGACATCTGCCTTAAAAATCCAAATCCTTTAAAATTCCTACCAAACAGCCATTCACGACCCAATTTTTTATGAGGTCGGCAGAGGAGCAAAAGATTGTCATTGGTTAGGAGATGTGAGTTCATGGAGCCGAGGGACTGAAATGGTCATCGAGCTCATTCGATCAACTGGATGAATTTCACCTTAAAGGGGCCCAATCCAAAAGTTTCTAAGGTCATCTCCTAGAACTCTCGAGAACAAGGCCCATCTTACATGCAAACTCTACTACTGCGCAAACATAGGTTGCAATTAAAGAGAAATTGCGAGGCCGTCACAATGGCCCGAGGCCAATGGCTCTGACTAAGTCAATTTTCTCTTGCAATCACCATGCCGCTGTTCACAGAGAGATCTCCCCATTCACTTGTGACGCGATGCACAATCCAAGTACTAGACGCGAGCTCGCCCTTGAAAGAAAGACCACTTTCCAAGACATCCCCCGATGACACATTGGAAAGACAACCGCTGTCGAACCATTCCCAATGTTGTGCCGATCGAGTTGGCACAGAGGCGACCTTAGGGAGCTCCCGCGTAGCAATCGAGATGTGCTTTCATACCCATCTCTCAAAAAAACCAATCTTAACTATGAACAAATTTTGCCGCAATGACACCATTGGAATGATGACCACTGTCGAACAACTCCTGAATTTGTGCCCCGATGGAGTGAGAAAGAATAGCAACTTTGGGGAGCCGCACATCACAAATGGGCTGCTGCTTCATTCTGCTCTTATATATAGATCCAATGTCATTGATTTCATTTGGAATCTGAGGCTTCATTCATCCTTGCTCACACAAGCAATGGCTCTTCTCATCGAATGGCCATGGGGAGCTTCCGATCACAAAGGCTCCCTTGTCACTCGTGACGCGCAGCCCAATTGCTTTCCGAAATTGTGCCAGCTGAGTGACAAGAAAACATGATATAAAGGAGAGTCGAGGAATAGCACCTCGAGGGTGGGCTTCATGCCCCTCCAACTGATTCAACGTCAGCGTCCACTGTTTCAAAATCTGACATTTCCATCCGCCTTGACACCGCTGTTGAATCAATGAGAGGGGCACGGGAGAGGTTCGTAGCAACAACCTCTCCTATATAAGCTATTAGTGCGAGGCTCGCTCTGCATTAGAAATTAGCAAACACGCCGAAATCTTCCATAAAAATCCAAATTGTTGAAAATTTTGACCAAATAGCCATCCACGACCCAATTTATTATGAGGTCGTCTAAGGAGCAAAAGATTGTCATCGGTTAGGAGATGTGAAATCATGGAGCCAAGGGACTGAAATGGTCATCGAGCTCATCCGATCAACTCGATGAATTTCACTTGGAAGGGGCCCAATCCAAAAGTTCCAGAGGTCATCTCCTAGAACTCTCAAGAACAAGGACCATCTTACTTGGAAACTCTGCTACTACGCAAACATAGGTTGCAATTAAAGAGAAAATTGCCAGGCCATCACAGTGGCCTGAGGCCAATGCTCTGACTAAGTCAATTTTCTCTTGCAATCACCATGCCGCCGTTCAGAGAGAGATCTCCCCATTCACTTGCAACGCGATGCACAATCCAAGTGATAGACGTGAGCTCACAAAAACCAATCTTAGCTGTGAAAAAATTTAGAATCCAAGGCTCGTATCCATCGATATCGTTGGCAATGGGTCTATATATTCAAAGGCCATGGAGAGGTTCTGATAAGAGAAGCTCCCCTGCTCACTCGCACAAACATCCCAAATGCTAGACACAAGCTCCCGCCCTTAGCATCACTCTCTAGATCGCTGCAATGACACATTGGAATGACAACCACTATCGAACAACTCTTGAATTTGTACTGATGGAGTGAGAAAGACGAGCAACTTTGGGGAGCCACGCATGGCAAATGGGCTGCTGCTTCATTCTGCTCTTATATATAGATCTGAGGTCATTGATTTCATTTGGAATCTGAGGCTGCATTCATCCTTGCTCACACAAGAAATGGCTCTTCTCATCGAATGGTCACAGGGATCTTCCGATTATAAAGGCTCCCTTGTCACTCGTGATGCGCAGCCCAACTGCTAGACGACAGCTCGCCCTTCAGATCGCTGCCCAGGCAACCACCACAATGGCACCATTGGAACGACAACCGCTGCCGAACCATTCCAAATTTTTTTTTTCCAAAGAAGTTGTTGCAAAGAGAACGACTCTGGGGAGAGAGCCCTCGCATAACAAAATCGAGATGGCTTCACGGCAGCTGGATGGGATTTGAATTCATGAAGCCAAGGGAGTGAAATGGTCATCGAGCTCATCCAATCAACTGGATGAATTTCACCTTGAAGGGGCCCAATCCAAAAGTTTCGGAGGTCATCTCCTGGAACTGTCAAGAACAAAGGGCAATCTTACATGCAAACTCTGCTACTGCGCAAACATAGGTTGCAATTATAGAGAAATTTCAAGGCCGTCACAATGGCCCGAGGCCAATGCTCTGACTACTAAGTCAATTTTCTCTTGCAATCACCATGCCGCCGTTCACAGAGAGATCTCCCCATTCACTTGTGATGATGCACAATCCAAGTGCTAGATGCGATCTTTCCCTTGAAAGGCCGCGTTCCAAGACATCCTAATGACACATTGGAATGACAACCACTGTCGAACCATTCCCAATGTTGTGCCGATCGAGTTGGCATAGAGGCAATCTTAGGGAGCTCCTGCGAATCGATCGGGAAGTGCTTTCGTACCCATCTCTCACAAAAACCAATGTTAGCTGAACAATTTTAGAATCCAAGGCTCGTATCCATTGATATCATCGGCATTGGGTCTATATTCAAAGGCCACGGAGAGGTTCTGATAAGAGAAGCTCCCCTGCTCTCTTGCACAAACATCCCCAAATGCTAGAAGCAAGCTCCCGCCCTTCGCATCGCTCTCCAGATCACCACAATGACACATTAGAACGACAACTGCTGTCAAACAACTCCCAAATTTGTGCCGATGGAGTGAGAAAGAAGAGCCAGATCGGGTTGACGAAAATGGCTAAGCCAAATCGGGTCGGCCAGCATGGCTCGGCCACCATTTTTCGCCGAGAGCTTTCGATATTAAAGATCCCATGTAGCAGCGATAAGTACACCATGACAAAATTGCTAGAGCACCGAGCACCCATAGCAAATTGCCATTATACCAAGCAATGCCGGAGTGCTAGACAAGGGCTCACATTTAGATCAAGTTTTTAAATCACCAAAAAGACACGCCATGGATCGGCAACCACTGCCTCACCTTTTCCAAAATTGAGCCATCGGAAAACATGATCTAAAGGAGAGCCGAGGAAAAGCACTGAGATCGCTTCATGCCCCTTTCATTCATTCAACATCAGCATACACCATTTGAAAACCCAACAATCCGATCCGCCTAGACACCAATGTTGAATCAATGGAAGGGGCATGGGAGAGGCTCGCGGCAACAACCTCTCCTATATAAGCTATTAGTGCGAGGCTTGCTCTGCATTAGAAATCTGTGATAGCGCAGACAAAAACTTTAAAAATCCAATTCAATGAAAAATGTGACCAAACAGCCATCCACGACACCGTTTTTGGAGCTCGCCCAGATCGGCTCGGCCAGAATGGCTCGCCCTGATCGGCTCGGCCAGCATGGTGACTTGCTGACTCGGTGAGAGTACTACGAACTGTCAAGAGCAAAGACCAATCTAACATGCAAACTCTGCTACCGCACAAACATAGGTTGCAACTATAGAGAAATTGCAAGGCCGTCACAATGGCCCGAGGCCAATGCTCTGACTACTAAGTCAATTTTCTCTTGCAATTGCCATGCCGCCGTTCACAGAGAGATCTCCCCATTCACTTGTGACGACGCACAATACAAGTGCTAGACGCAAGCTCGCCCTTGAAAGGCCGCGTTCCAAGACATCTCGATGACACATTGGAATGACAACCACTTTTGAACCATTCCCAATGTTGTGCCGATCGAGTTGGCACAGAGGCGATCTTAGGGAACTCCCGCGTATCAATCAGGAAGTGCTTTCATACCCATCTCTCAAAAAAACCAATGTTAGCTAAACAATTTTATAATCCAAGGCTTGTATCCATCGATATCGTCGGCACTGGGTCTATATTCAAAGGCCATGGAGAGGTTTCGATAAGAGAAGCTCCCCTGCTCGCTTGCACAAACATCCCCAAATGCTAGACGCAAGCTCCTGCACTTAGCATCACTCTCCAGATCACCGCAATGACACATTGGAACGACAACCGTTGTCAAAAAACTCCCAAATTTGTGCCGATGGAGTGAGAAGCGAGAGCCAGATCGGGTCGACGAAAATGGCTAAGCCAGATCGGGTCGGCCAGCATGGCTCGGCCACCATGTTTTGCTGAGAGCTTTCGATATTAAAGCTCCCATGTAGCCATGATAAGTACACCATGAAAAATTTCTAGAGTGCCGAGCACCCATAGCAAATTTCCATTATACCAAGCAACGCCAGAGTGCTAGACAAGGGCTCACATTTAGATCAAGTTTTAAAACCACCAAAAACACATGCCATGGATCGGCAACCGCTGCCTCACCTTTTCCAAAATTGAGTCATCAGAAAACATGATCTAAAGGAGAGCCGAGGAAAAGCACTGAGATCACTTCATGCCCCTTTCATTCATTCAACATCAGCATACACTGTTTGAAAACCCAACAATCCGATCCGCCTAGACACCAATGTTGAATCAATGAAAGGGGCATGGGAGAGGCTCGCAGCAACAACCTCTCCTATATAAGCTATTAGTGCGAGGCTCGCTCTGCATTAGAAATCTGCTATAGCGCAGACAACTCCCTTAAAAATCCAATTCAATGAAAAATGTGACCAAACAGCCATCCACGACACCATTTTTGGAGCTCACCCAGATCGGCTCGGACAGAATGGCTTGCCTAGATCGGCTCGGCCAGCATGGCTCGGCCAGATCGGCTCGGCTAGCATGGTGACTTGCTGACTTAGTGAGAGTACTTTGAACTGTCAAGAACAAAGGCCAATCTAACGTGCAAACTCTGCTACTGCGCAAACATAGGTTGCAATTATAAAGAAATTGCAAGGCCATCACAATGGCCTGAGGCCAATGCTCTAACTACTAAGTCAATTTTCTCTTGCAATTGCCATGTCACCGTTCACAGAGAGATCTCCCGATTCACTTGTGATGACGCACAATCCAAGTTCTAGACGCGAGCTCGCCCTTGAAAGGCCACATTCCAAGACATCCCGATGACACATTGGAATGACAATCACTTTCGAACCATTCCCAATGTTGTGCCGATCGAGTTGGCACAGAGGCGATCTTAGGGAACTCCCGCATATCGATCGGGAAGTGCTTTCATAACCATCTCTCACAAAAACCAATGTTAGCTAAACAATTTTAGAATCCAAGGCTCGTATCCATCGATATCGTCAGCACTGGGTCTATACTCAAAGGCCACAGAGAGGTTCCGATAAGAGAAGCTCCCCTGCTCGCTTGCACAAACATCCCTAAAATGCTAGACGCAAGCTCCCGCCCTTAGCATCACTCTCCAGATCACCGCAATGACACATTGGAATGATAACCACTGTCGAACAACTCCCGAATTTGTGGCGATGGAGTGAGAAAGAAGAGCCAGATCGGGTCGACAAAAATGGCTAAGCCAGATCGGGTCGGCCAGCATGGCTCAACCACCATTTTTTGCCGAGAGCTTTTGATATTAAAGCTCCCATGTAGCTGCGACAAGTACACCATGACAAATTGCTAGAGCGCCAAGCACCCATAGCAAATTGCCATTATACCAAGCAACGCCGGAGTGCTAGACAAGGGCTCACGTTTAGATCAAGTTTTAAAATCACCAAAAACACACGCCATGGATCGGCAACCGCTGCCTCACCTTTTCCAAAATTGAGTCATCGAAAAACATGACCTAAAGGAGAGCCGAGGAAAAGCACTGAGATCACTTCATGCCCCTTTCATTCATTCAACATCAGCATACACCGTTTGAAAACCCAACAATCCGATCCGCCTAGACACCAATGATGAATCAATGAAAGGGGCATGGGAGAGGCTCGCAACAACAACCTCTCCTATATAAGCTATTAGTGCGAGGCTCGCTCTGCATTAGAAATCTGTGATAGCACGGACAACTCCCTTAAAAATCCAATTCAATGAAAAATGTGACCAAACAGCCATCCACGACACCGTTTTTGGAGCTCGGCCAGATCGGGTCGCCCAGCATGGCTCGCCTAGATTGGCTCGGCTAGCTTGGCTCGGCCAGCATGGCTCACCCAGATCGGCTCAGCCAGATCAGGTTGGCTAGCATGGTGACTTGGTGACTCGGTGAGAGTACTTGGAACCGTCAAGAACAAAGGCCAATCTTACATGCAAACTCTGCTACTGCGCAAACATAGGTTGCAATTATAGAGAAATTGCAAGGCCGTCACAATGGCCCGAGGCCAATGCTCCGACTACTAAGTCAATTTTCTCTTGCAATCGCCATGCCACCGTTCACAAAGAGATCTCCCCATTCACTTGTGATGACGCAAAATCCAAGTGCTAGACGCTAGCTCGCCCTTGAAAGGCTGTGTTCCAAGAAATCCTGATGACACATTGGAACAACAACTACTGTCGAACCATTCCCAATGTTGTGCTGATCGAGTTGGCATAGAGGCAATCTTAGGGAGCTCCCGCGTAGCAATCGGGAAGTGCTTTCGTACCCTTCTCTCACAAAAACCAATGTTAGCTGAACAAATTTAGAATCCAAGGCTCGTATCCACCGATATTGTCGGCACTAGGTCTATATTCAAAGGCCACGGAGAGGTTCCGATAAGAGAAGCTCCCCTGCTTGCTTGCACAAACATCCCCAAATGCTAGATGCAAGCTCCCACACTTAGCATCGCTCTCCAGATCACCGCAATGACACATTGGAATGACAACCGCTATCGAACAACTCTCGAATTTGTGACGATGGAGTGAGAAAGAAGAGCCAGATCGTGTCGATGAAAATGGCTAAGCCAGATCGGGTCGGCCAGCATGGCTCAGCCACCATTTTTCGCCGAGAGCTTTCGATATTAAAGCTCCCATGTAGCCATGATAAGTACACCATGACAAAATTGCTAGAGTGCCGAGCACCCATAGCAAATTGCCATTATACCAAGCAACGCCGGAGTGCTAGACAAGGGCTCACGTTTAGATCAAGTTTTAAAATTACCAAAAAGACATGCCATGGATCGACAACCGCTGCCTCACTTTTTCCAAAATTGAGTCATTGGAAAACATGATCTAAAGGAGAGCCGAGGAAAAGCACTGAGATCGCTTCATGCCCCTTTCATTGATTCAACATCAGCATACACCGTTTGAAAACCCAACAATCCGATCCGCCTAGACACCAATGTTGAATCAATGAAAGGGGCATGGGAGAGGCTCACGGAAACAACCTCTCCTATATAAGCTATTAGTGCGAGGCTCGCTCTGCATTAGAAATCAGCGATAGCATGGACAACTCCCTTAAAAATCCAATTCAATGAAAAATGTGACCAAACAGCTATTCATGGCACCATTTTTGGAGCTCGGCCAGATCGGCTCGGCTAGAATGGCTTGCCCATATTGGCTCGGCTAGAACGGCTCGGCCAGCATGGCTCAACCAGAATGGCTTGCCCAGATCGGCTCGCCTAGAATGGCTCGGCCAGAATGGCTCGGCCAGAATGGCTCGGCCAGACTGGCTCGCCCAGATCAGCTCGGCCAGCATGGCCCGGCCAGAACGACTCGGCCAGCATGGCTCGGCCAGAATGGCTCGCCTAGATCAGCTCGCCCAGAACGGGTCGCCCAGATCAGGTCGGCCAGAATGGCTCGCCCAAATCGGCTCGGCCAGCATGGCTTGCCCAGAATGGCTCGGCCAGATCGGCTCGGCTAGAATGGCTCGCCCAGATCGGCTCGGCCAGCATGGCTCGGCCAGATCGCGACGGTGACTTGATGAACGGACTTAGAGATTCGACTTGGTGGGCCGAACTGGCAGGGTGACTTGATGAACGCACTTGAAGGGTTGACTTGGTGGGGTGACTCTATGAACAGACATAAAGAGTTGACTTGGTGAGAGTACTTGGCGGGGTGACTCGATGAAAGGACTTAAAGAGTCGACTTGGTGAGAGTACTTGGTAGGGCGAATTGATGAACACACTTGAAGAATCGACTTGGTTAGAGTACTTGGTGGGGCGACTTGATGAACAGACTCAAAGAGTCAACTTGGTGAGAGTACCTGGTGGCTCGACTTGATGAGCAAACTTAAAGAGTCAACTTGGTGAGAGTACTTGGAGGGGTGAACTGATGAATGAACATAAAGAGTCAGCTTGGTGGGAGTACTTAGTGGGCCGACCTGGTGGGGTGACTTTATGGACGGACTTAAAGAGTCGACTTGGTTAGAGTACTTGTTCTGGTGACTTGATGAATTGACTTGAAGAGTCGAATTGGTGGGGTGACTTGATGAAAGGACTTAAAGGGTCGAGTTGGTGAGAGTACTTGGCGGGGCGACTTGATGAACGGACTTAAAGGGTCGACTTGGCGGGGTGACTTGATGAACGGACCTAAAGAGTTGACTTGGTGAGAGTACTTGGTAGGGTGAACTGATGAACGGACTTAAAGAGTTGACTTGGTGGGAGTACTTGGTGGGCTGACTTGATGAACGGACTTATAGAGTCGACTTGGTGAGAGTAGTTGATCTGTTGACTTGATGAACGGACTTAGAGAGTCAGCTTGGCGGGGTGACTTGATGAAAGGACTTAAAGAGTCGACTTGGTCGGGTGACTCGATGAACGAACTTAGAGGGTCGACTTTGTGGGGTGACTTGATGAATGGACCTAAAGAGTTGACTTGGTGAGACTACTCGGTGGGGTGACCTGATGAACAGACTTAGAGAGTCGACTTGGTGAGAGTCCTTGGTGGGCCGACCTAGTTGGGTGACTTCGTGAATTGACTTTAAGAGTCGACTTGGTGGGGTGACTTGATGAATGGACTTCAAGGGTCGACTTGGCGAGGTGACTTGATGAACGGTCCTAAAGAGTTGACTTGGTGAGAGTACTTGGTGTGGTGACTTGATGAAAAGACTTAAAGAGTCGAATTGGTGAGAGTACTTGGTGGGGTGACTTGATGAACGCATTTGAAGGGTCGACATAGTGGGGTGACTTCATGAACGGACCTAAAGAGTTGACGTGGTGAGAGTGCTTGGTGGGGTGACTTGATGAACATAGTTAAAGAGTCGACTTGGTGAGAGTAGTTGGTCGGGTGACTTGATTAACGCACTTGAAGAATCGACTTGGTTAGAGTACTTGGTGGGGTGACTTGATGAACGGACTTAAAGATTCGACTTGGTGGGCCGACCTGGCAGGGTGACTTGATGAACGGACCTAGAAAGTCGACTTGGTGAGAGTACTTGGTGACTTGGTGGGCCGACCTGGCCAGGTGACTTGATGAACAAACTTAAAGAGTCGACTTGGTGAGAATACTCGGTGGGCTGACCTGGTCACATGACTTGATGAACGGACTTAAAGAGTCGACTTGGTGGGCTGACTTGGCCATGTGACTTGATGAACGAACTTAAAGAGTCGACTTAGTGGGTCGAACTAGCGTGGTGACTTGGTGAGAGTACTTGGTGGGCTGACCTGGCAGGGTGACTTGATGAACGAACTTAGAGAGTCGACTTTGTGAGAGTACTTGGTGGGTCGAACTGGCGGGGTGACTTGATGAACGAACTTAAAGAGTCGACCTGGTGAGAGAACTTGGTGGGCCAAGCTGGCAGGGTGAATTGATGAACGAACCTAAAGAGTTGACTTTGTGAGAGTACTTGGTGGGCGGACCTGGTGGGGTGAGTTGATGACCGAACTTAAAGGGTCGACTTGGTGAGAGTACTTGGTGGGCCGACCTGGCAGGGCGACTTGATGAACAAACTTAAAGAGTCGACTTGGTGAGAGTACTCGGTGGGGTGACCTGATGAACAAACCTAAAGAGTCGACCTGGTGAGAGTACTTGGTGGGCCGACCTGGCGGGGTGACTTGGTGAGCAAACTTAAAGAGTCAACTTGGTGAGAGTATTTGGTGGGCTGACCTGGCGGGGTGACTTGATGAACGAACTTAAAGAGTCAACCTGGTCAGCTGACTTGGCAGAGTGACTTCAAAAACAAACTTAAAGAGTCCACTTGGTGGGCCGACCTGGTAGGGTGACTCGATGAACAAACTTAAAGAGTCAACTTGGTGAGAGTAATTTGTGGGCTGACCTGGCGGGGTGACTTGATGAATGAACTTAAAGAGTCAACTTGGTGGGGTGACTTGATGAACGCACTTGAAGGGTCAAATTGGTGGGGTGACTCTATGAACGAACCTAAAGAGTTGACTTGGTGAGAGTACTTGGTGGGGTGACTCGATGAAAGGACTTAAAGAGTCGACTTGGTGAGAGTACTTGGTGGCTCGACTTTATGAGCAGACTTAAAGAGTCCACTTGGTGAGAGTGGGCCTAACAGGGCGATGTGGTGAGTGGGCCTAACAGGGAAAGTTGGTGGGGCAACTTGGCGAGTGGTATTAGAGAGCCGACATGGTGAGGCGAATCGACAAGTTGGTTCATTTAGATGACATGGTGAGCTGACTTGGCGAGTCGACCTGGCGAGCGAACTTAAAGAGTCAACTTGGATATGTACTTGAGTCGACTTGGTGAGGCGACCTGGCGAGCGAGCTCAAAGAGTCAACATGGTGAGGCAACGCATGGTGAGGAGCTATCCTTGAGGTAACTTGGTGGGCCTACTTGATTAGTCGACTTGGTGAGCCGACCTAACGAGCTGACACGGTGAGCTGAGTCGAGATGGTGAGTCGACTTGGTGAGCTGACTTGGTGAGCGCACTTAAAGAGTCAACTTCATGAGGTGACTCGGCAAGTTAGCCCGCTGATGCGACTTGGGCAGGCCGACCTGGCGAACGAACTTAAAGAGGCGACTTGGGTGGGCTGACCTAGTGAGTGAACTTAAAGAGTTGACTTGGCAACGTACTTGAACAACCAACTTGGTGAGATGATATGGTGAGTGGGCTTAGAGAAGCAACTCGGTGGGGCAACTTGATGAACGGACTTAAAGGGTCGACTTGGTGGGGTGACTTGATGAATGGACCTAAAGAGTTGACTTGGTTAGAGTACTTGGCGGGGTGAACTGATGAACGGACTTAAAGAGTCGACTTGGTGGGAGTACTTGGTGGGCTGACTTGATGAACGGACTTATAGAGTCAACTTGGTGAGAGTAGTTGTTCTGGTGACTTGATGAACGGACTTAAAGAGTCAGCTTGGCGGGGTGACTTGATGAAAGGACTTAAAGAATCGACTAGGTCGGGTGACTCGATGAACGAACTTAGAGGGTCGACTTTGCGGGGTGACTTGATGAACAGACCTAAAGAGTTGACTTGGTGAGAGTACTCGGTGGGGTGACCTGATGAACAGACTTAGAGAGTCGACTTGGTGAGAGTCCTTGGTGGGCCGACCTGGTTGGGTGACTTCGTGAACTGACTTAAAGAGTCAACTTGGTGGGGTGACTTGATGAATGGACTTCAAGAGTCGACTTGGCTAGGTGACTTGATGAACAGTCCTAAAGAGTTGACTTGGTGAGAGTACTTGGTGTGGTGACTTGATGAAAAGACTTAAAGAGTCGAATTGGTGAGAGTACTTGGTTGGGTGACTTGATGAATAGACTTGAAGGGTCGACTTGGTGGGGTGACTTTATGAACAGACCTAAAGAGTTGATGTGGTGAGAGTGCTTGGTGGGGTGACTTGATGAACATAGTTAAAGAGTCAACTTGGTGAGAGTAGTTGGTCGGGTGACTTGATGAACGCACTTGAAGAATCGACTTGGTTAGAGTACTTGGTGGGGTGACTTGATGAACGGACTTAAAGATTCGACTTGGTGGGCCGACCTGGCGGGGTGACTTGATGAACGGACTTAGAGAGTCGACTTGGTGAGAGTACTTGGTGACTTGGTGGGCCGACCTGGCCGGGGGACTTGATGAACAAACTTAAAGAGTCGACTTGGTGAGAGTACTCGGTGGGCTGACCTGGTCACGTGACTTGATGAACGGACTTAAAGAGTCGACTTGGTGGGCTGACTTGGCTGAGTGACTTGATGAATGAACTTAAAGAGTCGACTTGGTGGGTTGAACTAGCGTGGTGACTTGGTGAGAGTACTTGGTGGGCTGACCTGGCAGGGTGACTTGATGAATGAACTTAGAGAGTCGACTTTGTGAGAGTACTTGGTGGGTCGAACTGGCGAGGTGACTTGATGAACGAACTTAAAGAGTGGACCTGGTGAGAGAACTTGGTGGGCCAAGCTAGCAGGGTGAATTGATGAACGAACCTAAAGAGTCGACTTTGTGAGAGTACTTGGTGGGCCGACCTGGCGCGGTGAGTTGATGACCGAACTTAAAGGGTCGACTTGGTGAGAGTACTTGGTGGGCCGACCTGGCAGGGCAACTTGATGAACGAACTTAAAGAGTCAACTTGGTGAGAGTACTCGGTGGGGTGACCTGATGAACAAACCTAAAGAGTCGACCTGGTGAGAGTACTTGGTGGGCCGACCTGGCAAGGTGACTTGGTGAGCAAACTTAAAGAGTCGACTTGGTGAGAGTAGTTGGTGGGCTGACCTGGCGGGGTGACTTGATGAATGAACTTAAAGAGTCAACCTGGTGGGCCGACATGGCAGAGTGACTTCATGAACGAACTTAAAGAGTCCACTTGGTGGGCCGACCTGGCGGGGTGACTTGATTAATGAACTTAAAGAGTAGACTTGGTGAGAGTAATTTGTGGGCTGACCTGGCAGGGTGACTTGATGAATGAACTTAAAGAGTCAACTTGGTGGGGTGACTTGATGAACACACTTGAAGGGTCGACTTGGTGGGGTGACTCTATGAACGGACCTAAAGAGTTGACTTGGTGAGAGTACTTGGTGGGGTGACTCGATGAAAGGACTTAAAGAGTCAACTTGGTGAGAGTACTTGGTGGCTCGACTTTATGAGCAGACTTAAAGAGTCCACTTGGTGAAAGTTGGCCTAACGGGGCGATGTGGTGGGGTGACTTGGTGAGTGGTATTAGAGAGTTGATGTGGTGAGGTGACTCGGCGAGTTGGTTCATTGAGATGACATGGTGAGCTGGCTTGGCGAGTCGACCTGGCGAGCTAACTTAAAGAGTTGACTTGGCAATGTACAAGAGTCGACTTGGTGAGGTGACCTGGCGAGCGGGCTCAAAGAGTCAACATGGTGAGGTGACTCATTGAGTCAACATGGTGAGGCGACTCATGGTGAGGAGCTATCCTTGAGGCAACTTGGTGGGCCTACTTGATTAGTCGACTTGGTGAGCTGACCTGACGAGCTGACATGGTGAGCGAGCTTAAAGAGGCGACGACTTGGTGGGGTAACTCGGCAAGCCAACTTATCGAGGCAAGATGGTGAGTCGACTTGGTGAGCTGACTTGGTGAACGCACTTAAAGAGTCAACTTCGTGAGGTGACTCGGCGAGTTAGCCTGTTGATGCGACTTGGGTGGGCCGACCTGGCGAACAAACTTAAAGAGGTGACTTGGGCGAGCTGACCTGGTGAGCGAACTTAAAGAGTTGACTTGGCAATGTACTTGAACAATTGACTTGGTGAGCTGACATGGTGAGTGGGCTTAGAGAAGCAACTCGATGGGGTGACTTGGCGAGCACACCTGTTGGGGCAAGGTGGTAAAACGACTAGGTGATTCGACTTGGTGAGCTAACTTAGGGAGCTGACTTGGTGAGCAAACTTAAGGGGTCAACTTGGTGAGGCAACCTGAATAGTCGACTCGGTGAGGTGACTTGGGGAGCCGACATGGTGAGCGGTCTTAAAGAAGAGGCGACCTGGTGGGGCAACCTGGTGAGGCAAGACTTAAAGAGTCAATTCTTGATTTGGCAAAGACCACATGGTTAGATGACTTGGTGATCCGACCTGGCTAGCAAAATTGGCAAGCAAACTTATAGAATCGACTTGCTGTCCCCAGCCAGGATCGCATGCCTGGGTCGACCCAACTTGGGTCACCCGACTAGGTCAACCCATCTCCGTCGCCCCAGCCTCGGGCGACCTGACTGGGTCGCCAGAGTGGGTCGACGAGGGAAAAAAAAAAAAAAAAAAAAAAAAATCATGGGAGGCCCTGTACAGCAAAAAGCGCTAAATTTTGGGCATTACAAAAAAAAAAAAAAAAACAAGTTACTCGCTTTTGGATCACGCACAAGTTTCAGTTCACATATTGCCGAGCCGACTCGAGGCGTTATGCCTAGCTAGCCCGATTCGAGGTAGGGTAGCCGAAACGATCCAATTTGAGAATTTTCTTTATAAAAAGAGATCATGATAGGCCTCGTAAGGCAAAAAAGAATGAAATTTTGGGAGTTCAAAAAAAAATGCTACCCAGTTTTGGATCGCACACAGGGCTCGGGTCACATAGTATCGAGGTGCCCTGGGTGACATGATTCGAGCGAAAAGTCGACGGTGGCATGAGTCATGCAAAAAGATTGGAGGCCATTAAGGCTTGAGGCACTTCAAGTCGAGGTTGCTGAGGCAGGTCGGGTTGAAAACTTTGGGCGTTAACCAAAAAGAAAAAGTTAACTGCTTTTGGATCATGTACACAGCTCGGGGCACTTAGAATCAAGTCGAGCACGGTGACATGAGTCGTGCAAAAAATTTGGAGACGACTCGAGTTAGGGCATCCGACTCTATTTGAGTTCAAAACTTTGGGACTTGACAAAAAAAAGAAAAAATAAAAAGTTACCCAGTTTTGGATCACGTAAGTGACTCGGGCCACTCAGAATCAAGGCGAGTGCAATTAAATGAGTCGAGTGAAAAAAAAATGGAGGCGGTTAAGGCTCGAGGCAATTCGAGTCAGGGTAGCTGAGTCGATTCGAAAACTTTGGTCGTTAGTCAGAAAAAGAGTTAATCGCTTTTGGATCACATACATGACTTGGGGCGCATAGAATCAAGTCAAGCACGGTGACATGAGTGGTTCAAAAAAATTGCAGGCGATTAAGGCTCGAGGCAATTTGAGTTGTGGTTGCTGACATGATTTGAGTTGAAATCTTTGGGTGTTAACCAAAGAAGGAAGAAGTTAACTGCTTTTGGATCACGTACATGACTCGGGGCACCAAGTCAAGCACGGTGACATGAGTCCTGCGAAAAAACTGGAGGCGGTTAAGGCTCGAGGCGATACGTGTCGGGGTTGCCGACACAATTTGGGTTGAAAACTTTGGGCGTTAACCCAAAAAAAGAGTTGACCACCTTTGGATCACGCACATGACTCGGTGCACTTAGAATCATGTCGAGCACGGTGACATGAGTCGTGCAAAAAAATTGGAGGCGGTTAAGGCTCGACGCGATTCGAGTCGGGGTTCGGGTAATTGGGGCGATTCGTGTCGAGGTTGCCGACACGGTTCGAGTTGAAAACTTTGGGCATTAACCCACAAAAAAAAAAGGTTGACCTCTTTTGGACCACG
>CM053789.1:687421297-687461297 GCA_028749045.1 Cupressus sempervirens | reverse complement strand
AGGCAACGGGGGGTTGCAGCAGTCCCGACTTGCCGCCGTCAAAATGACGGATCCCTGGCACAGTGCCGCGCATGCAATTGGACCGTGAAATCTCAACGGGGGACGAGGCCTAGACCTCCTCTGAACTACAACTGAGCAGAGACCTCTCGCTCTGACACGAATGTCGTTCAAAGGCACCGATCCTAATCCAGATTGCATCTGAGTCTCTTCTTCACCCCGCGGGGAATCCACGCTTTTGATCACGGGCATTCGATGTGACCCTCGACCTCGACGGCGCTGGACCCGTAGCTTGGCCTTCCAGCACATCGCTGTAGGGCCGAGTGTTTGCACGTCGCCAAGATTTTTGGGGCGAGGAGGAGGCCAGCTCCCCATCCCCTACACGATTCAGGGTCTCGAACCGACAATGATCCTACCACAGGTTCACCTACTGTAACCTTGTTATGACTTCTCCTACCTCTAAATGATAAGGTTCAATGAACTTCTTGCAATGTTGTTGACAGGAACCGCTGTCGTCGCCGCGATCCGCACACTTCACTGGATCATTCAATCGGTAGGAGCGACGGGTGGTGTGTACAAAGGGCAGGGACGTAGTCAACGCAAGCTGATGACTCGCGCTTACTAGGAATTCCTCGTTGAAGATCAATAATTGCAATGGTCTATCCCCATCACGATGCAATTTGGCAAGATTTCCCAAACCTTTCAGGCCAGGGAGAGAAACTCATTGGTTGCATCAGTGTAGCGCGCGTGCGGCCCAGAACATCTAAGGGCATCATAGACCTATTATTGCCTCAAACTTCCATGGCCTAGGAGGCCATAGTCCCTCTAAGAAGCTGGCCACGAAGGGGAACCTCCACGTAGCTAGTTAGTAGGCTGAGGTCTCATTCGTTAACAGAATTAACCAGACAAATCGCTCCACCAACTAAGAACGGCCATGCACCACCACCCATAGAATCAAGAAAGAGCTCTCAATTTGTCAATCCTTACTATGTCTGGACCTGGTAAGTTTCCCTGTGTTGAGTCAAATTAAGCTACAGGCTCCACTCTTGGTGGTGCCCTTCCATCAATTCCTTTAAGTTTCAGCCTTGCGACCATACTCCCCCTGGAACCCAAACACTCTGATTTCTCAGAAGGTGCTGGCAGAGTCCTTAGAGCAACATCCGTCGATCCCTGGTCGGCATCATTTATGGTTGAGACTAGGACGGTATCTGATCATCTTCAAGCCCCCAACTTTCATTCTTGATTAATGAAAACATCCTTGGCAAATGCTTTCGCAGTGGTTCGTCTTCCATAAATCCAAGAATTTCACCTCTGACAATGAAATACGAATGCCCCCGACAGTCCCTATTAATCATTACTCCGGTCCCAAAGTCCAACGGAACAGGACCAGAATCCTATCGCGTTATTCCATGCTAATGTATTCAGAGTGTAGGCTTGCTTTGAGCACTCTAATTTTTTCAAAGTAACGGCACCGGAACCGCGACCCAGCCAATTAAGGCCAAGAACATGCCGCTGGCAGAAGGGACGTGAGGGCCAGTGCAGACCCAGAAGGCGGACCGATCGTGATGACCCAAGGTCCAACTACGAGCTTTTTAACTACAACAACTTAAATATACGATATTGGATCTGGAATTACCGTGGCTGTTAGCACCAGACTTTCCCTCCAATGGATCCTCGTTAAGGGATTTAGATTGTACTCATTCCAATTACCAGACTCGATGAGCCCAGTATTGTTATTTATTCTCACTACCTCCCCGTGTCATGATTGGGTAATTTGCACGCCTGCTGCCTTCCTTGGATGTGGTAGCCGTTTCTCAGGCTCCCTCTCCGGAATCGAACCCTAATTCTCTGTCACTTTTCACCACCATGGTAGGCCTCTATCCTACCATCGAAAGTTGATAGGGCAAAAATTTGAATGAAGCATCGCCAGCACAAAGGCCGTGCGATCCGTTGAGTTATCATGAATCACCGGAATAGCAGGCGAGCCCGCGCTGGCCTTTTATCTAATAAATGCATCCCTTCCGAGAGTTAGGATTTGGTGCATGTATTAGCTCTAGAATTACTATGGTTATCTAAGTAGCAAAGTACCATCAAAGAAACTATAACTGATTTAATGAGCCATCCGCAGTTTCACAGTCTGAAATAGTTCATACTTAGACATGCATGGCTTAATCTTTGAGACAAGCATATGACTACTGGCAGGATTGACCAGGTAGCTTCTAACAATGAGGGGACCCCCAAGACCTGCTATAGCCAAGGGATGCCCACCACGATGGGAAATCAAAATTTGCATTCGCTTCGTCATGCATCCAAACATAATCCGCCGCACAAGCAACAAGAATGATGTTCACAGCACATGCAGGACTCGCAACGCTCAAAGATTTTGCACAAGAGGAAAGTGTCCCATCGTAGACTGGAGAGGGCCGAATAGGGAGCCTCAATTCACAGGTACCTGGGAAGAACATCCCGTACGAAACCCTTTACCCTCAAACTCGCTGTCGCCACTACTCGAAAAGAAGCCTCGAGTCTGTACGAGATGCACCGCGCACGTAGCCACCTCAATTGTAAGGCCACTCAGAGACATCCATTTCCCAGGCATATGCCTCCTACACGCCTGTTGAGGTGCACCCGCACAGACAAAATCCTTCTCGATCGCAACAAATGTTTTCCCATGACGAAGAGCTAGTTGCCGAAGTTCCAACGGAGACCACCATGCTGAAGGGTGAAGGGCCGTGCGAGTCAAAAACATGGCTAGCTATGCGATTGGCGGGGGCATCACTGTGCACGCGACCACCTCAATTATAAGGCTGCTCGAGGGCATCATGTATAACAACACCCCCTCCACACATTTATAGGTGATGAGAGCCCGCTCGCATACATGAACATGTCTAACCTCTGGCAAATATCTCCTTTCCCAGCTTCAAGCTTCAATCTTCACACTCACACTAGCGTTGTCAGACAAGCTTCAATCTCATGCACATGCACATACCGAAGAACTGGCACCGCGAGGGAACCACCCGCGAGCACCCACATCTCGGAAAAAAGCATTCGTACGATTTCTTCCCCTAGACAGACACGTTGGGCCTACACTTGTCAGAGCATTGCAAAGATGAGCGGTTTGGTTCGCAGGAGCCTGAGAAGAACATCTCGTACGAAATCCATTCCCCCAAAATGCTCAAATCACAAATGCTCGCAGCAGGGTCATAATGCAAAGATGTACACCGCGCACGCGACCGAGTAAGGACACTTAGAGACATCCATTTCCCAGGCATATGCCCCCTACACGATTTTTGGTGCACCTCGTACAAACGGCCATACTTTGAAAAGCCCTCCCAAAATTTCACATCTGAAGAGAGAGATGAAACACCTTGGGCTTTTTGTCCACACAATGCAAACACCGAATGCTCTCTTTAGGGGGGAGCTGAAGAAGAGTATCTCCTGTAGAACCCACGAGCCGTAGCCGTTCGGATCACACAGGGTAGGACAGGGCATGGAGAGTTTTCGCGTCCAAACAAAAATTATCGGTAATACTCTACGCTTCTACTGGCTCGGACCACAAAGGCTGTCACGACAGTGCCATGCACTTCTGTAGGATGAGACAGTGAAGAGGCGAGCATGCACCGAGAATGCAATAGCGATTAAATTATGCAGCAACCAAACCTTTCACCGGCCCCCCTCGCAATCCCAAGGCTCTACTGATCGGCAAAAACTTAGGGTGGAGAGTGGACCCTTGATGAAATTAGGGACGTCGAGCAATCCACCCGTGCAACCATCTCTTTCCTTCTTGCCATCCGGGCAGGATAAAAATGCAATGATAGAACGTGCCAATGAGATGGAGCCCTTGGCTAAAAGATACAACTCCATACACACTCAGCAACAAGCACATCTTAGAATCGAACACCAAATGTGCAGTGTGTTGCAAGCCATGCAGACACCTACATATAAGGGTATATCCATCAAAACAAAGCGACAAGTACTTCCCACCAGCTCCGCCATTGCAATTACAAAATGGGATAATACTCACCACCATAGATTAATGACCATCATTACCGTCTCGAAATAGATACAAGCACATCGAGCTTCATCCGATCAGCTGGCTGAATTTCACCTTGAAGGGGCCCAATCCAAAATTTCTGGAGGTCATCTCCTGGAACTCTCAAGAACAAGACCCATCTTACATGCAAACTCTGCTACTGTGCAAACATAGGTTGCAATTAAAGAGAAATTACAAGGCCGTCACAATGGCCCGAGGCCAATGCTCTGACTAAGTCAATTTTCTCTTGCAATCACCATGCCGCCATTCACAGAGAGATCTCCCCATTCACTTGTGACGCGATGCACAATCCAAGGGCTAGACATAAGCTCGCCCTTGAAAGGCCACTTTCCAAGGCATCCCCCGATGACACATTGGAATGACAACCACTGTCGAACCATTTCCCAATGTTGTGCTGATCGAGTTGGCACAGAGCCGCTAGACGAGGGCTCCCATTTTAGATCGAGTTTTAAAATCACCAAGAAGACACGGTGAGGGCTGGCAACCGCTGCCAAACCTTTTTCCAAAATTGTGCCAGCTAAGTGACTAGAAAACATGCTTTACGCAATAGGCATGTAAAAAATTTTGCTAGAGCGCCAAGCACCCACCGCATGGCTAGAGACAAGGGCTCACCATTAGATCAACTTCGAAATCGCTGAACAGACGCGCTGTAAAATGGCAACCGCTACCAAGTCTCTTCCGTAGTTGTGTCGGTCGAGTGATCGAAGAAGGTGATCTAAGAGAGGGTCCAAGCGTAGGCATTCGTTGGGGGATTTGGGCTGATGGCATAAATTTATGCAATACCCGACCAACACCAGACAGAGGTGCTAGACGAGGGCTCCCGTTTTAGATCGAGTTTTAAAATCACCAAGTAGACGCGGTGAGGGCTGGCAATTGCTGCTAAACCTTTTTCCGAAATTGTGGCAGCTGAGTGATAGGAAAACATGATCTAAAGGAGAGTCTAGGTATAGCACCCTCGAGGGTGGGCTTCATGCCCCTCTAATTGATTCAACGTCGGCGTCCACCGTTTCAAAATCTGACATATCCATCTACCCTGACAGCGGCATTGAATCAATGAGGGGGGCACGGGAGAGGCTCGCGGCAACCACCTCTCCCATTGTAGCCACGATAGGCATGAAAAATTTTTTTTCTAGAGTGCCAAGAACCCATCTCATGGCTAGAGACAAGGGCTCGCCATTAGATCAACTTCGAAATTACAGAACAGACGCGGTGTAGAATGGCAACTGCTGCCAAGTCTCTTCCATAATTGTGTCAGTCGAGTGATCGAAAAAGGTGATCTAAGAGAGGGTCCAAGCGTAGGGCATTCATTGGGGTAGTCGCGCCGATGGAAAAAATTTATGCAATACCCGAGCAACACCGGATGGAGGTGCTAGACGAGGGCTCCCGTTTTAGATCGAGTTTTAAAATCACAAAGAAGACGCGGTGAGGGCTGGCAACTGCTGCCAAATCTTTTTCTAAAATTGCGCTAGCTGAGTGACAAGAAAACATGATCTAAAGGAGAGTCCAGGAATAGCACCCTCGAATGTGGGCTTCATGCCCTTCTAATTGATTCAACGTCGACGTCCATCGTTTCAAAATCTGACATATCCATCTGCCCTGACAGTGGCGTTGAATCAATGAGCTAGGCATGGGAGAGGCTCACGGAAACCACCTCTCCCATTTTAGCCGTGATAGGCTCGCAAAAAATTTTGCTAGATTGCCAAGTACCCACCTCATGGCTATAGACAAGGGCACGCCATTAGATCAACTTTCAAATCGCAGAATGGACGCGGTGTAGAATGGCAACCACTGCCAAGTCTCTTCCGTAATTGCGTCGGTCGAGTGATCAAAGAAGGTGATCTAAGAGAGGGTCCAAGCGTGTAGGCATTCGTTAGGGGATTCACGCCGATGGCAAAAATTTGTGCAATACCCGAGTAACACCGGACGGAGGTGCTAGACGAGGGCGCCCATTTTAGATCGAGTTTTAAAATCACCAAGTAGACGCGGTGAGGGGCTGGCAACCGCTGCCAAACCTTTTTTCGAAATTGCGCCAGCTGAGTGACAAGAATACATGATCTAAAGGAGAGTCCAGGGATAGCACCCTCGAGGGTGGGCTTCATGCCCCTCTAATTGATTCAACGTCGGCGTCCACCACTTCAAAATTTGACATTTCCATCCACCCTGACAGCAGCATTGAATCAATGAGGGGGGCACAGGAGAGGCTCGCAAAAACCACCTCTCCCATTATAGCCATGATAGGCACGTAAAAAATTTTGCTAGAGTGCCAAGCACCCACCTCATGGCTAGAGACAAGGGCTCGCCATTAGATCAACTTCAAAATCGCTGAACAGACGCATTGTAGAATGGCAACCGCTGCCAAGTCTCTTCCGTAGTTGCGTCAGTCGAGTGATCGAAGAAGGTGATCTAAGAGAGGGTCCAAGCATAGGCATTCGTTGGGGGATTCGCACCGATGGCATAAATTTATGCAATACCCGAGCAACACCAGATGGAGGTGCTAGTCGAGGGCTCCCGTTTTAGATCGAGTTTTAAAATCACCAAGTAGATGCGATGAGGGCTGGCAACCGCTGCCAAACCTTTTTCCGAAATTGCGCCAGCTGAGTGACAAGAAAACATGATCTAAAGGAGAGTCGAGAAATAGCACCCGCGAGGGTGGGCTTCATGCCCCTCTAATTGATTAAACGTCGGCGTCCACCTTTTCAAAATCTGACATATCCATCCGCCCTGACAGCGACGTTGAATCAATGAGGGGGGCACGGGAGAGGCTCACAGCAACCACCTCTCCCATTGTAGCCACAATAGGCATGTAAAAAATTTTGCTAGAGCACCAAGCACCCACCTCATGGCTAGAGACAAGGGCTTGCCATTAGATCAACTTTGAAATGCTGAACAGACACGCTGTAGAATGGCAACTGCTGCCAAGTCTCTTCTGTAGTTGCGTCGGTCGAGTGATCGAAGAAGGTGATCTAAGAGAGGGTCCAAGCGTAGGCATTCGTTGGGGGATTTGCGCTGATGGCATAATTTTATGCAATACCCGAGCAACACCAGACGGAGGTGCTAGACGAGGGCTCCCGTTTTAGATCGAGTTTTAAAATCACTAAGTAGACACAGTGAGGGATGGCAACCGCTGCCAAACCTTTTTCCGAAATTGCGCCAGCTGAGTGACAAGAAAACATGATCTAAAGGAGATTCGAGGAATAGCACATCCAGGGTGGGCTTCATGCCCCTCTAATTGATTCAACGTCGGCGTCCACCGTTTCAAAATCCGACATATCCATCCACCTTGACACTGGCATTGACTCAATAAGGGGGGCACGGGAGAGGCTCGCGGCAACCACCTCTCCTATATAAGCTATTAGTGTGAGGCTTGCTCTGCATTAGAAATTAGTGAACACACCGAAATCCGCTTTAAAAATCCAAATCCTTTAAAATTCCCACAAAACAGCCATTCACGACCCAATTTTTTATGAGGTCGGCAGAGGAGCAAAAGATTGTCATCAGTTAGGAGATGTGAGTTCATGGAGCCAAGGGACTAAAATGGTCATCGAGCTCATCCGATCAACTGGATGAATTTCACCTTGAAGGGGCCCAATCCAAAAGTTCTAGAGGTCATCTGCTGGAACTCTCGAGAACAAGGCCCATCTTACATGCAAACTCTACTACTGCGCAAACATAGGTTGCAATTAAAGAGAAATTGCGAGGTAGTCACAATGGCTCGAGGCCAATGGCTCTAACTAAGTCAATTTTCTCTTGCGATCACCATGCCGCCGTTCACAAAGAGATCTCCCCATTCACTTGTGACACGATGCACAATCCAAGGTCTAGACGCGAGCTCGCCCTTGAAAGAAAGACCACTTTCCAAGACATCCCCCGATGACACATTGGAATGTCAACCATTGTCGAACCATTCCCAATGTTGTGCCGATCAAGTTGGCACAAAGGTGACCTTAGGGAGCTCCTACATAGCAATCGGGATGTGCTTTCGTGCCCATCTCTCACAAAAACCAATGTTAGCTGTGGAAAAAATTTGGAATCCAAGGGCTCGCATCCATCGATATCGTCGGCACTGGGTCTATATATTCAAAGGCCATGGAGAGGTTCTGATAAGAGAAGCTCCCTTGCTCGCTCGCACAAACATCCCAAATTCTAGACACAAGCTCCCGCCCTTAGCATCGCTCTCCAAATCACTGCAATGACACATTGGAATGAAAACCACTGTCGAACAACTCTCAAAATTGTGGCAATGGAGTGAGAAAGAAGAGCAACTTTGGGGAGCCGCACATAGCAAACAGGCTGTGCTGCTGCTTCATTTGGCTCTTATATAGATCCAAAATTGTTGATTTCATTTGGAATCCGAGGCTGCATTCGTCCTTGCTCAAACAAGCAATGGCTCTTTTAATCAAATGGCCACGGGGAGCTTCCAATAACAAAGGCTCCCTTGTCACTCGTGATGCGCAGGCCAACTGCTAGATGACAGGTCGCCCTTCAGATCGCTGCCCAGGCAACCACCACAATGGCACCATTAGAATGACAACCGCTGCTGAACCATTCTAAAAATTTTGTGCCAAAGAAGTTGTTGTGTAGAGAATGACTTTGGGGAGAGAGCCCTCGCATAGGAAAATCAGGATGGCTTCACAGCCCTCCGAATAGAAACGATGCTGGTGCAAATATTCCAAAAATCAGAATAACGTGTCTTTCGCGAACACCAGCACTGATTTCTATTGGGGAGGATCGCCGAGAACTTTTGTTATCAAAGCTCCCATTGTAGCCACGATAGGCACACAAAAAATTGCTAGAGCCCAAAGCACCCACCTCATGGCTAGACAAGGGCTCGCCATTAGTAGATCAACTTCAAAATCGCTGAACAAATGCGCTGTGGAATGGCAACCGCTGCCAAGCCTCTTCCATAATTGTGTCGGTCGAGTGATCAAAGAAGGTGATCTAAGAGAGAGTCCAAGGCTAGGGATTCGTTGGGGGATTCGTGCCGATAGCAAAAAATTATGCAATACCCGAGCAACACCGGATGGAGTTGCTAGATGAGGGCTCCCATTTTAGATCGAGTTTTAAAATCACCAAGTAGACGCGGTGAGGGCTGGCAACCACTGCCAAACCTTTTTCCGAAATTGCGCCAGCTGAGTGACAAGAAAACATGATCTAAAGGAGAGTCCAGGAATAGTACCCTCAAGGGTGGGCTTCATGCCCCTCTAATTGATTCAACGTTGGCATCCACCGTTTCAAAATCTGACATATCCATCCACCCTGACAGCGGCGTTGAATCAATGAGGGGGGCACGGGAGAGGCTCATGGCAACCACCTCTCCTATTGTAACCACGATAGGCATGCAAAAAATTTTGCTAGAGCGCCAAGCACCCACCTCATGGCTAGAGAAAAGGGCTCGCCATTAGATCAACTTCAAAATCACTGAACAGACGCGTTGTAGAATGGCAACCGCTGCCAAGTCTCTTCTGTAGTTACGTCAGTCGAGTGATCGAAGAAGTTGATCTAAGAGAGGGTCCAAGCATAGGCATTCGTTGGGGGATTCGGGCTGATGGCATAAATTTATGCAATACCCGAGCAACACCGAACGGAGGTGCTAGACGAGGGCTCCCATTTTAGATCGAGTTTTAAAATCACCAAGTAGACGCGGTGAGGGCTGGCAACCGCTGCCAAACCTTTTTCTAAAATTGCGGCAGCTGAGTGACAAGAAAACATGATCTAAAGGAGTGTCTAGGAATAGCACCCTCGAGGGTGGGCTTCATGCCCCTCTAATTGATTCAACGTTTGCGTCCACCGTTTCAAAATTTGACATATCCATTCGCCCTGACAGTGGCATTGAATCAATGAGGGGGGCACGAGAAAGGCTCGCGGCAACCACCTCTCCCTTTGTAGCCGCGATAGGAACGCAAAAATATTTTGCTAGAGCGCCAATCACCCACCTCATGGCTAGAGACAAGGGCTCGCCATTAGATCATCTTCGAAATTGCTGAACAGACATGCTGTAGAATGGCAACCGCTGCCAAGTCTCTTCCGTAGTTGCGTCGATCGAGTGATCGAAGAAGGTGATCTAAGAGAGGGTCCAAGTGTAGGCATTCGTTGGGGGATTTGCACCGATGGCATAAATTTATGCAATACTCGAGCAACACCGGACGGAGGTGCTAGATGAGGGCTCCTATTTTAGATCGAGTTTTAAAATCACCAAGTAGACGCGGTGAGGGCTGGCAACTACTTGCAAACCTTTTTCCAAAATTGCGCCAGCTGAGTGACAAGAAAACATGATCTAAAGGAGAGTCCAGGAATAGCACCCTCGAGGGTGGGCTTCATGCCCCTCTAATTGATTCAATGTCGGCGTCCACCATTTCAAAATCTGACATATCCATCCGCCCTAACAGTGGCATTGAATCAATGAGGGGGGCACAGGAGAGGCTCGTGGCAACCACCTCTCCTGTTGTAGCCGCGATAGGCATGCAAAAAATTTTGCTAGAGCACCAAGCACCCACCTCATGGCTAGAGACAAGGGCTTGCCATTAGATTAACTTTGAAATCGCTGGATAGATGCACTGTAGAATGGCAACTGATGCGAAGTATCTTCCGTAGTTGCATCGGTCGAGTGATCGAAGAAGGTGATCTAAGAGAGGTTCCAAGCGTAGGCATTCATTGGGGTATTCGCACCGATGGCATAAATTTATGCAATACCCGAGCAACACCAGACGGAGGTGCTAGATGAGGGCTCCCGTTTTAGATCGAGTTTTAAAATCACCAAGTAGATGCGGTGAGGGCTGGCAACCGCTGCCAAACCTTTTTCCAAAATTGCGCTAGCTGAGTGACAAAAAAACATGATCTAAAGGAGAGTCTAGGAATAGCACCCTCGAGGGTGGGCTTCATGCACCTCTAATAGATTCAACGTCGGCGTCCACCGTTTCAAAATCTGACATATCCATCCACCATGACAGCGGCATTGAATCAATGAGGGGAGCACGGGAGAGGCTCACGGCAACCACCTCTCCCGTTGTAGCCGTGATAGGCACGCAAAAATTTTTGCTAGAGCGCCAAGAACCCACCTCAGTGCTAGAGACAAGGGCTTGCCATTAGATCAACATCGAAATCGCTGAACAGACGCGCTGTAGAATGGCAACCGCTGCCAAGTCTCTTTCGTAGTTGTGTCGGTCGAGTGATCGAAGAAGGTGATCTAAAAGAGGGTCCAAGGATAGGCATTCATTTGGGGATTTGCGCCGATGGCATAAATTTATGCAATACCCGAGCAACACCGGACAAAGGTGCTAGACGAGGGCTCTCATTTTAGATCGAGTTTTAAAATCACCAAGTAGATGCGATGAGGGCTGGCAACCGCTACCAAACCTTTTTCCGAAATTGCGCCAGCTGAGTGACAAGAAAACATGATCTAAAGGAGAGTCCAGGAATAGCACCCTCATGGGTGGGCTTCATGCCCATCTAATTGATTCAACGTCAACGTCCACCATTTAAAAATTCGACATATCCATCCACCCTGATAGCGGTGTTGAATCAATGAGGGGGGCATGGGAGAGGCTCGTGGCAACCACCTCTCCCATTGTAGCTGCAATAGGCACGCAAAAAATTTTGCTAGAGTGCCAAGCACCCACCTCATGGCTAGATACAAGGGCTCACCATTAGATCAACTTCAAAATCACTGAACAGACGCGTTGTAAAATGGCAACCGCTGCCAAGTCTCTTCCGTAGTTGCGTCGGTCGAGTGATCGAAGAAGGTGATCTAAGAGAGGGTCCAAGCGTAGGCATTTGTTGGGGGATTCGCACCGATGGCATAATTTTATGCAATACCCGAGCAACACCAGATGGAGGTGCTAGGCGAGGGCTCCTGTTTTAGATCGAGTTTTAAAATCACCAAGTAGACACGGTGAGGGATGGCAACCGCTGCCAAACCATTTTCCAAAATTGCGCCAGCTGAGTGAGAAGAAAACATGATCTAAAGGAGAGTCGAGGAATAGCACATCCAGGGTGGGCTTCATGCCCCTCTAATTGATTCAACATTGGCATCCATCGTTTCAAAAGCTGACATATCCATCTGCCTTGACACCGGCATTGAATCAATGAGAGGGGCACGGGAGAGGCTTGCGGCAACCACCTCTCCTATATAAGCTATTAGTGCGAGGCTCGCTCTGCATTAGAAATTAGCGAACACACCGACATCCACCTTAAAAATCCAAATCCTTTAAAATTCCTACCAAACAACCATTCACGACCTAATTTTTTATGAGGTCGACAGAGGAGCAAAAGATTGTCATCGGTTAGGAGATGTGAGTTCATGGAGCCGAGGGACTAAAATGGTCATCGAGCTCATCTGATCAACTGGATGAATTTCACCTTGAAGGGGCCCAATCCAAAAGTTCCGGAGGTCATCTCTTGGAACTCTCAAGAACAAGGCCCATCTTACATGCAAACTCTGCTACTGCGCAAACATAGGTTGCAATTAAAGAGAAATTGCGAGGCCGTCACAATGGCCCGAGGCCAATGGCTCTGACTAAGTCAATTTTCTCTTGCAATCACCATGCCACCGTTCACAGAGAGATCTCCCCATTCACTTGTGACATGATGCACAATCCAAGTGCTAGACGCGAGCTCGCCCTTGAAAGAAAGACCACTTTCCAAGACATCCCCCTTTCACTTGTGACGCGACGCACAACCCAAGTGCTAAATGCAAGCTCGACCCTGAAAGAAAGACAACTTTCCAAGACATCCCCTGATGACACATTAAAACAACAACCGCTGTCGAACCATTCCCAATGTTGTGCCGATCGAGTTGGCACAGAGGCGACCCTAGGGAGCTTCCACATAGCAATTGGGATGTGCTTTCATACCCATCTCTCACAAAAACCAATCTTAGCTGTGAAAAAATTTTGCCGCAATGACACCATTGGAATGACGACCAATGTCGAACAAATCTTGAATTTGTGCCCCGATGGAGTGAGAAAGAATAGCAACTTTGGGTACCCGCGCATCGCAAACGGGCTGCTGCATCATTCTGCTCTTATATATAGATCCAATGTCATTGATTTCATTTGGAATCCAAGGCTGCATTCATCCTTGCTCACACAAGCAATGGCTCTTCTCATCGAATGGCCACGGGGAGCTTTCGATCACAAAGGCTCCCTTGTCACTCATGATGCGCAGCCCAACTGCTTTCCGAAATTGCGCCAGCTGAGTGACAAGAAAACATGATCTAAAGGAGAGTCGAGGAATAGCACCTCGAGGGTGGGCTTCATGCCCCTCCAATTGATTCAACGTCGGCATCCACCATTTCAAAATTTGACATTTCCATCCGCCTTGACACCGCCATTGAATCAATGTGAGGGGCACAGGAGAGGTTCGTGGCAACAACCTCTCCTATATAAGCTATTAGTGCAAGGCTCTCTCTGCATTAGAAATTAGCGAACACGACAACATCTACCATAAAAATCCAAATCGTTGAAAATTTTGACCAAACAGCCATCCACAACCCAATTTATTATGAGGTCGTCTAAGGAGCAAAAGATTTTCATCAGTTAGGAGATGTGAATTCATTGAGCCAAGGGACTGAAATGGTCATCGAGCTCATCCGATCAACTCGACGAATTTCACCTTGAAGCGGCCCAATCCAAAAGTTCCGGAGGTCATCTCCTGGAACTCTCAAGAACAAGGACCATCTTACTTGCAAACTCTACTACTGCATAAACATAGGTTGCAATTAAAGAGAAATTGCCAGGCCATCATAGTGGCCCGAGGCCAATGTTCCGACTAAGTCAATTTTCTCTTGTAATCACCATGCCACCGTTCACAGAGAGATCTCCCCATTCACTTGCAACACGATGCACAATCCAAGTGATAGACGTGAGCTCACCCTTGAAAGGCCAGGTCACTTTCAAAGACATCCCCCGATGACACATTGGAATGACAACTGCTGTCGAACCATTCCCAATGTTGTGCCGATCGAGTTGGCACAGAGGCGACCTTAGGGAGCTCCCACGTAGCAATCAGGATGTGCTTTTGTACCCATCTCTCACAAAAACCAATCTTAGCTATGAACAAATTTAGAATCTAAGGCTCGTATCCATCGATATCGTCGGCACTGGGTCTATATATTCAAAGGCCACGGAGAGGTTCCGATAAGAGAAGCTCCCCTGCTCGCTCGTACAAACATCCCAAATGCTAGACACAAGCTCCCACCCTTAGCATCACTCTCCAGATCGCCACAATGACACATTGGAATGACAACCGCTGTAGAACAACTCTCGAATTTGTGCCGATGGAGTGAGAAAGACGAGCAACTTTGGGGAGCCGTGCATGGCAAATGGGCTTCTGCTTCATTCCGCTCTTATATATAGATCCAAGGTCATTGATTTCATTTGGAATCCGAGGCTGCATTCATCCTTGCTCACACAAGCAATGGCTCTTCTCATCGAATGGTCACGGGGAGTTTCTGATTACAAAGGCTCCCTTGTCACCCGTGATGCGCAGCCCAACTGCTAGACGACGGCTCGCCCTTCAGATCGCTGCCCAGGCAACCACCACAATGGCACCATTGGAACGACAACTGCTACCGAACCATTCCAAATTTTTTTTGCCAAAGAAGTTGTTGCAAAGAGAACAACTCTGGGGAGAGAGCCCTCGCATAGTAAAATCAGGATGGCTTCACGGCAGCTGGATGGGATTTGAATTCATGGAGCCAAGGGAGTGAAATGGTCATCGAGCTCATTCGATCAACTTGATGAATTTCACCTTGAAGGGGCCCAATCCAAAAGTTTTAGAGGTCATCTCCTGGAACTATCAAGAACAAAGGCCAATCTTACATCCAAACTCTGCTACTACGCAAACATAGGTTGCAATTATAGAGAAATTGCAAGGCCGTCAAAATGGCCCAAGGCCAATGCTCTGACTACTAAGTCAATTTTCTCTTGCAATCACCATGCTACCGTTCACAGAGAGATCTCCCCATTCAATTGTGACGACACACAATCCAAGTGCTAGACACGATCTCGCCCTTGAAAGGCCTCATTCCAAGACATCCTGATGACACATTGGAACAACAACCACTGTCGAACCATTCCCAATGTTGTGCCGATCGAGTTGGCACAGAGGCGATCTTAGGGAGCTCCCGCGAATCGATCGGGAAGTGCTTTCGTACCCATCTCTCACAAAAACCAATGTTAGTTGAACAATTTTAGAATCCAAGGCTCGTATCCATCGATATCATCAGCACTGGGTCTATATTCAAAGGACTTGGTGAGAGTACTCAGTGGGCTGACCTGGTCATGTGACTTGATGAACGAAGTTAAAGAGTCGACTTGGTGGGCCGACTTGGCTGGGTGACTTGATGAACGAACTTGAAGAGTTGACTTGGTGGGCTGACCTGGCGGGGTGACTTGGTGAGAGTACTTGGTGGGCTGACCTGGCAGGGTGACTCGATGAACAAACTTAGAGAGTCGACCTTGCGAGAGTACTTGGTGGGTTGAACTGGCAGGGTGACTTGATGAATGAACTTAAAGAGTCGACTTGGTGAGAGAACTTGGTGTGCCGAGCTGGCAAGGTGAATTGATGAATGAACCTAAAGAGTCAACTTTGTGAGAGTACTTGGTGGGCCGACTTGGCTGGGTGACTTGATGACCGAACTTAAAGGGTCAACTTGGTGAGAGTACTTGGTGGGCCGACCTGGCGGAGTGACTTGATAAACGAACTTAGAGAGTCGACGTTGTGAAAGTACTTTGTGGGGTGACCTGATGAACAAACATACAGAATCGACCTGGTTAGAGTACTTGGTGGGTCGACCTGGTGAGAGTACTTGGTGGGCCGACCTGGCGGGGTGAATTGATGAGCAAACTTGAAGAGTCGACTTGGTGAGAGTACTTGGTGGGCTGACCTGGCGATGTGACTTGATGAACGAACTTAAAGAGTCCACTTGGTGGGCCAACCTGGCAGGGTGACTTGATGAATGAACTTAAAGAGTTGACTTGGTGAGAGTAATTTTTGGGCTAACCTGGTGGGGTGACTTGATGAATTAACTTAAAGAGTGGACTTGGTGGGGTGACTTGATGAATGCACTTGAAGGGTCGACTTGGTGGGGTGACTCTTTGAATGGACCTAAAGAGTTGACTTGGTGAGAGCACTTAGTGGGGTGACTTGATGAATAGACTCAAAGAGTCGACTTTGTGAGAGTACTTGGTGGCTCGACTTGATGAGCGCACTTTAAGAATCAACTTGGTGAGAGTACTTAGTGGGGTGACTTGATGAACGGACTCAAAGAGTCGACTTGTTGAGAGTACTTGGCGGCTCGACTTGATGAGAAGACTTAAAGAGTCCACTTGGTGAGAGTACTTGGCGGGGTGAACTGATGAATGGACTTAAAGAATCAACTTGGTGGGAGTACTTTGTTGGCCGAACTGGTGGGGTGACTTGATGAACGGACATAAAGAGTCGACTTGGATAGAGTACTTGTACTTGTTCTGGTGACTTGATGAACAGAATTAAAGAGTCGACTTGGTGGGGTGACTTGATGAAAGGACTTAAAGAGTCGACTTGGTGAGAGTACTTGGTCGGGTGACTTGATGAATGCACTTGAATAATTGACTTGGTTAGAGTACTTGGTGGGGCGACTTGATGAACGAACTTAAAGAGTCAACTTGGTGGGCTGACCTGGTGGGGTGACTTGATGAACGAACTTAGAGAGTCGACTTGGTGAGAGTACTTTATGACTTGGTGGGCCGACCTGACCGGGTGACTTGATGAACAAACTTAAAGAGTCCACTTGGTAGGCCGACCTGGTGAGGTGACTTGATGAATGAACCTAAAGAGTCGACTTGGTGAGAGTACTTGGTGGGCAGACATAGCGGGGTGATTTGATGAGCAAACTTAAAGAGTCAACTTGGTGAGAGTAGTTTATGGGGTGACTTGATGAACGAACCTAAAGAGTCGACTTGGTGGGCCGACCTGGTAGGGTGACTTGATGAACGAACTTAAAGAGTCGACTTGGTGGGCCGACCTAGCAGGGTGACTTGATGAACAATCTTAAAGAGTCCACTTGGTGAGAGTACTTGGTGGGTCGAACTGGCGGGGTGACTTGATGAACCAACTTAAAGAGTCGACTTGGTGAGAGAACTTGGTGGGCCAAGCTGGTGGGGTGAATTGATGAACGAACCTAAAGAGTTGACTTTGTGAGACTACTTGGTGGGCCGACCTGGCGGGGTGACTTGAGGATCGAACTTAAAGGGTCGACTTTGTGAGAGTACTTGGCAGGCCAACCTGGCAAAGCGACTTGATGAACGAACTTAAAGAGTCAACTTGGTGAGAGTACTTGGTGGGGTGACTTGATTAACAAACCTAAAGAGTCGACTTGGTGAGAGTACTTGGTGGGCCGACCTGGTGGGGTGACTTGGTGAGCAAACTTAAAGAGTCAACTTGGTGGGCTAACCTGGTGGGGTGACTTGATGAATGAACTTAAAGAGTCAACTTGGTGGGTTGAGTTGGCGGAGTGACTTCATGAACGAACTTAAAGAGTCCACTTGGTGGGCCAACCCTGCGGGGTGACTTGATGAACGAACTTAAAGAGTTGACTTGGTGAGAGTAATTTGTGGGCTGACCTGGTGGGGTGACTTGATGAATGAACTTAAAGAGTCGACTTGGTGGGGTGACTTGATGAAAGCACTTGAAGGGTCGACTTGGTGGGGTGACATGATGAACGAACTTAAAGGGTCAACTTTGCGGGATGACTTGATGAACGGACCTAAAGAGTTGACTTGGTGAGAATACTTGGTGGGGTGACCTGATGAACAGACTTAGAGAGTCGACTTGGTGAGAGTACTTGGTGGGCCGACCTGGTTGAGTGACTTTGTGAACGGACTTAAAGAGTCAACTTGGTGGGAGTACTTGGTGGGGTGACTTGATGAACGGACTTCAAGGATCGACTTGGTGAGGTGACTTGATGAACGATCCTAAAGAGTTGACTTGGTGAGAGTACTTGGTGTGGTGACTTGATGAACAGACTTAAAGATTCGAATTGGTTAGAGTACTTGGTGGGGTGACTTGATGAACGCACTTGAAGAGTCGACTTAGTGGGGTGACTTTATGAATGGACCTAAAGAGTTGACCTGGTGAGAGTACTTGGTGGGGTGACTTGATGAACATAGTTAAAGAGTCGACTTAGTGAGATTACTTGGTCGGGTGACTTGATGAATGCACTTGAAGAATCGACTAGGTTAGAGTACTTGGCAGGGTGACTTGATGAACAAACTTAGAGAGTCGACTTGGTGAGAGTACTTGGTGACTTGTACTTGGCGGGGTGACTTGATGAACAAACTTAGAGAGTCGACTTGGTGAGAGTACTTGGTGACTTGGTGGGCTGACTTGGCTGGGTGACTTGATGAACAAACTTAAAGAGTCGACTTGGTGAGAGTACTCAGTGGGCTGACCTGGTCACGTGACTTGATGAACAAACTTAAAGAGTTGACTTGGTGGGTCCGAGCCCAACGGGGCTCTCATCCTCTCCGACACCCCCTTCCAGGGGACTTGGGCCTGCTTCATCGCTAAGGACGCTTCTACAGACTACAATTTGACAGGCACGGCCGTCGATTTTCATACTAGGCTCTTCCGGATTCACTCAATGTAACTAGGGGAATCCTGGTAAGTTTCTTTTCCTCCACTTATTGATATGCTTAAACTCAACGGTTACTCATGCCTAACTTGGGGATGTGGTAGAGATGCAACAATGCCCGCACTACGGCAGGCCGCTGAGCCTAGAATAAAGTTCCTCACCAAGAATCGTTCGATCGGCGCAAACCAACACCGACCTTTGCGAGCCACCGCTCGTCGCAATAGATCGATGGACCTCGTGCTCATTTTAGTTGACTGTGCACCACTTGTAGATGCAAACGGCCATCTTTGCTCCTCGCTGGGGAGGTCAAAATTCTGTAGTACGACGCCCAAGCAGACGTGCCCTTGGCCAAGGCCTTGGGTGAAACTTGCGTTCAAAGACTTGATGATTCACAGGATTCTACAATTCACACTAAGTATCGCATTTCGCTACATTCTTCATCATGGTGAGAGCCGAGATATCTGTTGCCGAGAGTCATGATTTTGTTTAGTTTTTGTCTTTCAGTGACCCAAGCATGCAAGGCGCTGGCTCACACTTCGTTCTTTGGATTTCTAAGGTGCGCGATGCACCCGTGTGTTGGGTGTTGACACATCCTGATGTGGACATCATTCAAAGGCACTGTTCCTAAACCAGATTGCATCTGAGTCTCTTCTTTGCCCTGCGAGGAATCAACGCTTTCAAACATGGGCATTCAATGTGACCCTCAACCTCAACGGCGCTGGACCCGTAGCTTGACCATCCAGCACATCACTGCAAGGCCGAGTGTTTGCATGTCGTCAAGATTTCGGGGGCGAGGAGGAGGCCAGCTCCATCCCCTACACGATTTAGGGTCTCAAACCGATAATGATCCTACTGCAGGTTGACCTATGGTAACCTTGTTACGACTTCTCCTTCCTCTAAATGATAAGGTTCAGTGAACTTCTCATGATGTCGTCGATAGGAACTGCCATCATTGCCACGATCCGAACACTTCACCGAATCATTCAATTAGTAGGAGCAATGGGCGGTGTGTACAAAGGGTAGGGACATAGTCAATGTGAGCTGATGACTCGCGCTTACTAGGAATTCCGCGTTGAAGACCAATAATTGCAATGGTCTATCCCCATCATTATGCAATTTGGCAAGATTTCCCAAACCTTTTAGGGCAGGGAGAGAAACTTGTTGGTTGCATCAGTGCAGTGCGCGTGCAGCCCAGAACATCTAAGGGCATCACAGACCTGTTATTGCCTCAAACTTCCATGGCCTAGGAGGCCATAGTCCCTCTAAGAAGCTGGCCGTGAAGGGGAACCTTTGCGTAGCTAGTTAGCAGGATGAGGTCTCATTCGTTAACGAAATTAACCAGACAAATTGCTCCACCAACTAAGAACGGCCATGCACCACCACCCATAGAATCAAGAAAGAGCTCTCAATCTATCAATCCTTACTATTTCTAGACCTGGTAAGTTTCCTTGTGTTGAGTCAAATTAAGCCGTAGGCTCCACTCTTGGTGGTGCCCTTCCATCAATTCCTTTAAGTTTCAGCCTTGCGACCATACTCCCCCCAGAACCCAAACACTTTGATTTCTTAGAAGGTGCTGGCAAATTCCTTAGAGCAACATCCGCCAATCCCTGGTCGGCATTATTTATGGTTGAGACTAGGACGGTATCTGATCGTCTTCGAGCCCCCAACTTTTGTTCTTGATTAATGAAAACATCCTTGGAAAATGCTTTCACAATGGTTTGTCTTCCATAAATCCAAGAATTTTACCTCTGACAATGAAATATGAATGCCCTTGACAGTCCCTATTAATCATTACTCTGGTCTCGAAGGCCAAAGGAATAGGACCAGACTCTTATCGCGTTATTCCATGCTAATGTATTCAGAGCATAGGCTTGCTTTGAGCACTCTAATTTTTTCAAAGTAACGGTGCTAGAACCGCAACCCAACCAATTAAGGCCAGGAATATGCCGCCAGCAGAAGGGACGTGAGGGCCAGTGCACACCTAGAAGGCGGACTAACCGTGACGACCCAAGGTCCAACTATGAGCTTTTTAACTGCAACAACTTAAATATACGCTATTGTAGCTTGAATTACCACAACTGCTGGCACCAGACTTGCCCTCCAATGGATCCTCATTAAGGGATTTAGATTGTACTCATTCCAATTACCAGACTCGATGAGTCCAGTATTGTTACTTATTGTCACTACCTCCCCGTGTTAGGATTGGGTAATTTGCACGCCTGCTGCCTTCCTTGGATGTGGTAGCTGTTTCTCAGGCTCCCTCTCTAGAATTGAACCCTAATTCTCTGTCACCCATCACCACCATGGTAGGCCTCTATCTTACCATCAAAAGTTGATAGGGCAAAAATTTGAATGAAGCGTCGCCAGCACAAAGGCCGTGCGATCCGTCGAGTTATCATGAATCACCGAGATAGCGGGCGAGCTCGTGCCAACCTTTTATCTAATAAATGCATCCCTTTCAAGAGTCAGGATTTGGTGTGCGTATTAGCTCTAGAATTACTATGGTTATCTGAGTAGAAAAGTACCATCAAAGAAACTATAACTGATTTAATGAGCCATCCGCAGTTTCACAGTCTGAAATAGTTCATACTTAGACATGCATGGCTTAATCTTTGAGATAAGCATATGACTACTGGTAGGATTGACCAGGTAGCTTCTAACAATGAGGGGACCCCAAAGACCTGCTATAGCCAAGGGATGCCCATCACGATGGGAAACTGAAATTTTCATTCGCTCTGTCATGCATCCAAACATAATCTTTCGCACAAGCAAGAAGAATGACATTCACAGCACATGCAAGACTCACAATGCTCAAAGATTTCACATAAGAGGAAAGTGTCCCATCGTCGACCGGAGAGGGCCGAATAGGGAGCCTCAGTTCACAGGCACCTGGAAAGAACATCCCATACGGAACCCTTTACCCTTGAACTTGCTATCACCACTACTCGGAAAGAAGCCTCGAGTCTGTACGAGATGCACCGCACATGTGGCCACCTCCATTGTAAGGCCACTCAGAGACATCCATTTCCTAGGCATATGCCTCCTACATGCCTATTGAGGTGCACCCACACAGACAAAATCCTTCTCGATCACAACAAACATTTTCCCATGATGAAGAGCTGGTTGCCGAAGTGCCAACGGAGACCACCGTGCTTAAGGCTGAAGGGTCGTGCGAGTCAAAAACATGGTTGTTTATGCGATTGGTGGGGGCATCACTGTACACGCGACCACCTCAATTATAAGGCTGCTCAAGGGCATCGTGTATAACACCCACTCTACACATTTATAGGTGATGAGAGCCCACCTGCATACATGGACATGTCTAACCTCTAGAAAATATCTCCTTTCCTAGCACAACCTCGCTAATCATTCCCTGTGACACATGATCTGCCCTTGCAGGTATAGAAAAGTTCCTACGAGTGAACACTCTCACACTAGCATTGTCAGACAAGCTTCAATCTCATGCACATGCACATACCGAAGAACTGCACCGCGAGGGAACCACCCGCGAGCACCCACATCTTGGCAAAAAGCATTCGTGTGATTTCTTCCCGTAGACAGACACATTGGGCCTGCACTTGTCAAAGCATTGCAAAGATGAGCACTCTGGTTTGTAGGAGCCTGAGAAGAATATCTCATAAGAAACCTGTTCCCCCAAAATGCTTGAATCACAAATGCTCGCAGCAGAGTCGTAATGAAAAGATGTACACCACACACGCGATTGAGTAAGGACACTTAGAGACATCCATTTCCCAGGCATATGCCCCCTATACGCTTTATGGTGCACCCCATACAAACAGCCATACTTTGACAAGCCCTCCCAGAATTTTGCATCTAAAGAGAGATAAAATTCCTTGGGCTTTTTGTTCACACAATGCAAACACCAAACACTCTCTTTAGGGGGGAGCTGAAGAAGAGTATCTCCCGCAGAACCCATGAGCCACAGAACTTCTATAGGATGAGATAGTGAAGAGGCGAGCATGCACCGAGAATGCACTAGCGAATAAATTATGCAGCAACCAAACCTTTCGCCGGCCCCCCTCTCAATCCCAAGGCTCTACCAATCGGCAAAAACTTAGGGTGGAGAGTGGACCCTTGATGAAATTAGGGGACATCGAGCAATGCACCCGTGCAACCATCTCTTTCCTTCTTGCCATCTAGGCAGGATAAAAATGCAATGATAGAACGTGCCGATGAGACAGAGCCCTTGGCTAAAAGATACAACTCTATACACACTTAGCAACAAGTGCATCTTAGAATCAAACACCAAATGTTTAGTGTGTTGCAAGCCATACAGACACCTACATATAGGGTATATCAAACAAAACAAAGCGACAAGTACTTCCCACCAGCTCTGCCACTGCAATATTACCGAATGGGATATATATACTCACCGCCACATATTAATTACCATCATTACAATATTGGAATAGATACAAGCACATCGAGCTTCATTAGATCAACTGGAAGAATTTCACCTTGAAGGGGCCCAATCCAAAAGTTCCGGAGGTCATCTCCTGGAACTCTCAAGAACAAGGCCCATCTTACATGCAAACTCTCCTACTGTGCAAACATAGGTTGCAATTAAAGAGAAATTGCAAGGCCGTCACAATGGCCTGAGGCCAATGCTCTGACTAAGTCAATTTTCTCTTGCAATCACCATGCTGCCGTTCACAGAGAGATCTCCCCATTCACTTGTGACGCGATGCACAATCCAAGTGCTAGACGTGAGCTCACCCTTGAAAGGCCACTTTCCAAGGCATCCCCCGATGACACATTGGAACGACAACCACTATCGAACCATTCCCAATGTTGTGCCGATTGAGTTGGCATAGAGGCGACCTTGGGGAGCTCTCGCGTAGCAATCGGGATGTGCTTTCATACCCATCTCTCACAAAGACCAATGTTAGCTGTGAAAAAATTTGGAGTCCAAGGGCTCGCATCCATCAATATTGTCGGCACTGGGTCTATATACAAAGGCTACGGAGATGTTCTGAGAAGAGAAGCCCCCCCTACTCGCTTGCACAAACATCCCAAATTCTAGACACAAGCTCCCACCCTTAGCATCGCTCTCCAAATCACCGCAATGAAACATTGGAATGACAACCGCTATTGAACAACTCCCAAAATTGTGGCAATGGAGTGAGAAATAGGAGCAACTTTGGGGAGAGGCGCATAGCAAACGGGCTACTCCTCCATTCAGCTCTTATATACAGATTCGATGTCGCTGATTTCATTTGGAATTCGAGGCTGCATTCATCCTTCCCCACACAAGCAATGGCTCTTTTGATTGAATGGCCACGGGGAACTTCCAATTACAAAGGCTCCCTTGTCACTCATGATGCACAACCCAACTGCTAGACAACGACTCGCCCTTCAGATTGCTGCCCAGGAAACCACCACAATGGCACCATTGGAACGACAACTGCTGTCGAACCATTTCAAAAATTTTGCGCCAAAGAAGTTATTGCAAAGAGAATGACTCTGGGGAGAGAGCACTCACATAGCAAAATCGAGATGGCTTCACGGCCCTTCCAATAGAGAAACGATGCTGGTGCCAATATTCAAAATTTGAATAACGTGTCTTTCTCGAACACCAGCACCGATTCTATTGGGGAGGGTCACCGAGAGCTTTTTTTATCAAAGCCTCCCATTGTAGCCATGATAGGCACGCAAAAAATTTTGCTAGAGAGCTAAGCACCCACCCACCTCATGGCTAGAGACAAGGGCTCGCCATTAGATCAACTTCAAAATTGCAGAATAGACGCGGTGTAGAATGGCAACCACTGCCAAGTCTCTTCTGTAATTTGCGTCAGTTGAGTGATCAAAGAAGGTGATCTAAGAGAGGGTCCAAGTGTAGGCATTCATTGGGGGATTTTCGCCGATGGCATATATTTATGCAATACCCGAGCAAACACCGGACGAAGACGAGGGATCCAGTTTTTGATCAAGTTTTAAAATCTACAAGAAGACGCGGTGAGGGCTGGCAACCACTGCCAAACCTTTTTTTGAAATTTTGCCAGCTGAGTGATGAGAAAACATGATCTAAATGAGAGTCCAGGAATAGCACCCTTGAAGGTGGGCTTCATGCCCCTCTAATTGATTCAACGTCGGCGTCCACCGTTTCAAAATCCGACATATCCATCCACCCTGATAGCGGTGTTGAATCAATGAGGGGGGCACAGGAGAGGCTTGTGGCAACCACCTCTCCCATTGTAGCTGCGATAGGCATGCAAAAAAATTTTCTTGAGCGCCAAAGCACCCACCTCATGGCTATATACAAGGGCTCGCCATTAGATTAACTTCAAAATTGTAGAACAGACACGGTGTAGAATGGCAACCGCTGCCAAGCCTCTTTCGTAATTGCGTCGGTCGAGTGATCGAAGAAGGTGATATAAGAGAGGGTCGAAGCGTAGGCATTCATTGGGGGATTCATGCCGATGGCATAAATTTATGCAACACCCAAGCAACACCAGATGGAGGTGCTACACGAGGGCTCCCGTTTTAGATCAAGTTTTAAAATCACCAATTAGACGCAGTGAGGGCCGGCAACCGCTGCCAAACCTTTTTCCAAAATTGGGCCAGCTGAGTGACAAGAAAACATGATCTAAAGGAGAGTCCAGGTATAGCACCCATGAGGGTGGGCTTCATGCCCCTCTAATTGATTCAACGTCGGCGTCCACCATTTCAAAATCTGACATATCCATCCACCCTGATAGTGGCGTTGAATCAATATGAGGGGGGCACGGGAGAGGCTCGCGGAAAACCACCTCTCCCATTGTAGCCACGATAGGCACGCAAAAAATTTTGCTAGAGCGCCAAGCACCCACCTCATGGCTATAGACAAGGGCTTTCCATTAGATCAACTTCAAAATCGTAGAACAAACACGGTGTAGGATGGCAACCGCTGCCAAGTCTCTTTCGTAATTGCGTTGGTCGAGTGATCGAAGAAGGTGATCTAAGAGAGGGTCCAAGTGTAGGCATTCATTGGGGGATTCGCACCAATGGCATAAATTTATACAATACCCGAGCAACACTGGACGGAGGTGCTATATGAGGGCTCCCATTTTAGATCGAGTTTTAAAATCACCAAGTAGACGCGGTGAGGGCTGGCAACCGTTGCCAAACCTTTTTCCGAAATTGCACCAGCTGAGTGACAAGAAAACATGATCTAAAGGAGATTCCAAGAATAGCACCCTCGAGGGTGGGCTTCATGCCCCTCTAACTGATTCAACGTCGGCGTCCACCATTTCAAAATCTGACATATCCATCCACCCTGACAGCGGCCTGGAATCAATGAGGGGGGCACGAGAGAGGCTCACGGAAACCACCTCTCCCATTGTAGCCACGATACGCATGCAAAAAATTTTGCTAGAGCGCCAAGCACCCACCTCATGGCTATAGACAAGGGCTCGCCATTAGATCAACTTCGAAATCACAGAACAGACGCGATGTAGAATGGCAACTGCTGCCAAGTCTCTTCCATAATTGCATTGGTCGAGTGATCAAAGATGGTGATCTAAGAGAGGGTCCAAGTGTAGGCATTTGTTGGGGGATTCGCACCGATGGCATAAATTTATGCAACACCCGACCAACACCGGACAGAGGTGCTAGACGAGGGCTCCCATTTTAGATCAAGTTTTAAAATCACCAAGTAGACGCGGTGAGGGCTGGCAAGTGCTGCCAAACCTTTGTCCAAAATTGTGCCAGCTGAGTGACAAGAAAACATGATCTAAAGGAGAGTCCAAGAATAGCACCCTTGAGGGTGGGCTTCATGCCCCTCTAATTGATTCAACGTCGGCATCCACCGTTTCAAAATTTGACATATCCATCCGCCCTGACAGCGGCATTGAATCAATGAGGGGGGCATCGGAGAGGCTCGCGACAACCACCTCTCCCATTGTAGCCGCAATTGGAATGCAAAAATTTTTTCTAGAGCGCCAAGCACCCACCTCATGGCTAGAGACAAGGGCTCACCATTAGATCAACTTTGAAATCGTAGAACAGACGCGGTGTAGAATGGCAACCACTGCCAAGTCTCTTCCGTAGTTGCGTCAGTTGAGCGATCGAGGAAGGTGATCTAAGAGAGGGTCCAAGCATAGGAATTTTTTGGGTGATTCACGCTGATGGCATAATTTTATGCAATACCCGAGCAACACCGGACGGAGGTGCTAGACGAGGGCTCCCATTTTAGATCGAGTTTTAAAATCACCAAGTAGATGCAGTGAGGGCTGGCAACTGCTACCAAACCTTTTTTCAAAATTGCGCCAGCTGAGAGACAAGAAAACATGATCTAAAGGAGAGTCCAGGAATAGAACCCTCGAGGGTGGGCTTCATGCCCCTCTAATTGATTCAACGTCGGCGTCCACCGTTTCAAAATCTGACATATCCATCTACCCTGACAGCGGCATTGAATCAATGAGGGGGGCACGGGAGAGGCTCGTGGCAACCACCTCTCCCATTTTAGCCGTGATAGGCACACAAATTTTTTTTCTAGAGCGCCAAAGCACCCACCTCATGGCTATAGAAAAGGGCACGCCATTAGACCAACTTCGAAATCGTAGAACAGATGCGGTGTAGAATGGCAACCACTGCCAAGTCTCTTCTGTAATTGCATCGGTCGAGTGATCAAAGAAGGTGATCTAAGAGAGGCTCCAAGTGTAGGCATTCGTTGGGGGATTCGCACCGATGGCAAAAATTTATGCAATACCTGAGCAACACTGGACGGAGATGCTAGACGAAGGCTCTCATTTTAGATCGAGTTAAAAAACCACCAAGTAGACGCGGTGAGGGTTGGCAACCACTGCCAACCTTTATTCCGAAATTGCGCCAGTTGAGTGACAAGAAAACATGATCTAAAGGAGATTCCAGGTATAGCACGCATGAGGGTGGGCTTCATGCCCCTCTAATTGATTCAACGTCAGCGTCCACCATTTCAAAATCTAACATGTCCATCTGCCCTGACAGCGGCATTGAATCAATGAGGGGGGCAAGGGAGAGGCTCACAGCAACCACCTCTCCCATTGTGGCTGCAATAGGCATGCAAAAAATTTTGCTAGAGCGCCAAGCACCCACCTCATGGCTAGAGACAAGGGCTCGCCATTAGATCAACTTCAAAATCGCAGAACAGACGCAGTGTAGAATGGCAACCACTGCCATGTCTCTTCCGTAATTGCATTGGTCAAGTGATCGAAGAAGGTGATCTAAGAGAGGGTCTAAGCATAGGCATTCATTGGGGGATTCATGCCAATGGCATAAATTTTTGCAATACCGGAGCAACACCAGACGGAGGTGCTAGACGAGGGCTCCCGTTTTAGATCGAGTTTTAAAATCATCGAGTAGACGCAGTGAGGGCTGGCAACCATTGCCAAACCTTTTTCCAAAATTGTGCCAGTTGAGTGACAAGAAAACATGATCTAAAGGAGAGTCCAAGAATAGCACCCTCAAGGGTGGGCTTCATGCCCCTCTAATTGATTCAACATCGGCATCCACCATTTCAAAATCTGAGATATCCATCCACCCTGACAGTGGCATTGAATTAATGAGGTGGGAATGGGAGAGGCTCGCGACAACCACCTCTCCCATTGTAGCCGCGATAGGCATGCAAAAAATTTTGCTAGAGCGCCAAGCATCCACCTCATGGCTAGAGACAAGGGCTCGCCATTAGATCAACTTTGAAATCGCAGAACAGATGCGGTGTAGAATAGCAACCGCTGCCAAGTCTCTTCTGTAGTTGCATCGGTCGAGTGATCAAAGAAGGTGATCTAAGAGAGGGTCCAAGCGTAGGCATTCATTGGGGGATTTGCACCGATGGCATAAATTTATGCAATACCCAAGCAACACGGGATAGAGGTGCTAGACGAGGGCTCCCGTTTTAGATTGAGTTTTAAAATCACCAAGTAGACGCGGTGAGGGCTAGCAACCACTGCCAAACCTTTTTCCAAAATTGCACCAGCTGAGTGACAAGAAAACATGATCTAAAGGAGAGTCGATGAATAGAACATCAGGGGTGGGCTTCATGCCCCTCTGATTTATTCAACGTTGGCATCCACGGTTTCAAAATCTGACATATCCATCCGCCATGACACCGGTGTTGAATCAATGAGAGGGGCATGGGAGAGGCTCACGACAACCACCTCTCCTATATAAGCTATTAGTGCGAGGCTCACTCTACATTAGAAATTAGTGAAAACACTGACAACTTCCTTAAAAATCCAAATCCTTGAAAATTCTGACCAAACAGCCATTCACGACCCAATTTTTTATGAGGTCGGCGGAGGAGCAAAAGATTGTCATCGGTTAGGAGATGTGATTTCATGGAGCCAAGGGACTAAAATGGTCATCATGCTCTTCTGATCAACTGTATGAATTTCACCTTGAAGGGGCCCAATCCAAAAGTTCCAGAGGTCATCTCTTGGAACTCTCAAGAACAACGCCCATCTTTACATGCAAACTCTGCTACTGCACAAACATAGGTTGCAATTAAAGAGAAATTGCAAGGCCGTTACAATGGCCCAAGGCCAATGGCTCCGACTAAGTAAATTTTCTCTTGCAATCACCATGCCGCCATTGACAGAGAGATCTCCCCATTCACTTGTGACGCGATGCACAATCCAAGTGCTAGACACGAGCTCGCCCTTGAAAGAAAGACCACTTTCCAAGACATCCCCCAATGACACATTGGACTGACAACTGCTGTCAAACCATTCCCAATGTTGTGCCAATCGAGTTGGCATAGAGGTGACCTTAGGGAGCTCCCGCATAGAAATCAAGATGTGCTTTCTTGCCCATCTCTCACAAAAACCAATGTTAGCTGTAAACAAATTTTGAATCCAAGGGCTCGCATCCTTCGATATCATCGCCACTGGGTCTATATACAAAGGCCATGGAGAGGTTCTGATAAGAGAAGCTCTCCTGCTCGCCCACACAAACATCCCAAATTCTAGACACAAGCTCCCAACCTTAGCATCACTCTCCAGATCACCGCAATGACACATTGGAATGACAACCGCTGTCGAACAACTCCCAAAATTGTGGCAATGGAGTGAGAAAGAAGAGCAACTTTGGGGAGCTGTGCATAGCAAACGGGATGCCGCTACTTCATTCCGCTCTTATATAGATCCGATGTCATTCATTTTGTTTGGAATTCGAGGCTGCATTCATCCTTGCTCACACAAGCAATGGCTCTTCTAATCAAATGGCCATAGGGAACTTCCGATAACGAAGGCTCCCTTGTCACTCGTGATGCGTAGCCCAACTGCTGGACGACGGCTCGCCCTTCATATCGCTGCCCAAGCAACCACCACAATGGCACCGTTGGAATGACAACTGCTGCCGAACCATTCTAAAAATTTTGTGCCAAAGAAGTTGCGTAGAGAATGACTCTGGGGAGAGAGCCCTTGCATAGCAAAATCAGGATGGCTTCACGGCCCTCCCAATAGAAATGATGCTGGTGGCAATATTCCAAATCTGAATAACGTGTCTTTCATGAACACCAGCACTAATTCTATTGGGGAGGGTCACTAAGAGATTTTGTTATCAAAGCTCCCATTGTAGCCGCGATAGGCACACAAAAAATTTCTAGAGCCCCAAGCACCCACCTCATGGCTAGACAAGGGCTCGCCATTAGATCAACTTTGAAATCGCTGAATAGACACGCTTTGGAATGGCAACCATTGCCAAGCCTCTTCTATAATTGCATCAGTCAAGTGATCAAAGAAGGTGATCTAAGAGAGAGTCCAAGGCTAGGGATTCATTGGGGGATTTGCGCCGATAGCAAAAATTTATGCAATACCCAAGCAACACCGAACGGAGGTGCTAGACGAGGGCTCCCATTTTAGATCAGGTTTTAAAATCACCAAGTAGACACGGTGAGGGCTAACAACCACTGCCAATCCTTTTTCTAAAATTGCGCCAGCTAAGTGACAAGAAAACATGATCTAAACGAGAGTCCAAGAATAGCACCCTCGAGAGTGGGCTTCATGCCCCTCTAATTGATTCAACGTCGGTGTCCACCATTTCAAAATCTGACATATCCATCTGCCCTGAAAGCGATGTTGAAACAATGATGGGGGCATGGGAGAGGCTTGTAGCAATGACCTCTCCCATTGTAGCTGCGATATGCATGCAAAAATTTTTGCTAGAATGCCAAGCACCCACCTCATGGCTAGAGACAAGGGCTCGCCATTAGATCAACTTTGAAATCGCAGTACAGACGTAATGTGGAATGGTAACCGCTGCCAAGTCTCTTCCATAGTTGCATCAGTCAAGTGATCGAAGAAGGTGATCTAAGAGAGGGTCCAAGCATAGGCATTCACTGGGGGATTCGCGTCGATGGCATAAATTTATGCAATACCCAAGCAACACCGGACGGAGTTGCTAGACGAGGGCTCCCATTTTAGACCAAGTTTTAAAATCACCAAGTAGACGTGGTGAGGGCTGGCAACTGCTACCAAACCTTTTTTTGAAATTGCGCCAGCTGAGTGACAAGAAAACATGATCTAAAGGAGAGTCCAGGAATAGCACCCTCAAGGGTGGGCTTCATGACCCTCTAATTGATTCAACATTGGTGTCCATCGTTTCAAAATCCGACATATCCATCCGCCTTAAAAGTGGTGTTGAATCAATGAGGGGGGCATGGGAGAGGCTTGCGGCAACCACCTCTCCCATTGTAGCTATGATAGGAACACAAAAAATTTTGCTAGAGAACCAAGCACCCACCTAATGGCTAGAGACAAGGACTCGCCATTAGATCAACTTCAAAATCGTAGAACAGACGCGGTGTAGAATGGCAACCACTGCCAAGTCTCTTCTGTAGTTGCTTCGGTCGAGTGATCGAAGAAGGTGATCTAAGAGAGGGTCCAAGCATAGGCATTCATTGGGGGATTCGCGCCGATGGCATAAATTTATGCAATACTCGAGCAACACCGGATGGAGGTGCTAGACGAGGGCTCCCATTTTAGATCAAGTTTTAAAATCACCAAGTAGATGCGATGAGGGCTGGCAACTGCTGCCAAACGTTTTTCCAAAATTGCGCTAGCTGAGTGACAAGAAAACATGATCTAAAGGAGAGTCAAGGAATAACACATCGAGGGTGGGCTTCATGCCCCTCTAATTGATTCAACATCAGCGTCCACTGTTTCAAAAACTGACATATCCATCTGCCTTGACACCATTGTTGAATCAATGAGAGGGGCATGGGAGAGGCTCATGGAAACCACCTCTCCTATATAAGCTATTAGTGCGAGGCTCGCTGTGCATTAGAAAATAGCAAAAATAGCGACAGTTGCCTTAAAAATCATAATCCTTGAAAATTCTGACCAAACAGCCATTCACGACCCAATTTTTTATGAGGTCGGTAGAGGAGCAAAAGATTGTCATCGGTTAGGAGGTGTGAGTTCATGGAGCCAAGGGACTAAAATGGTCATCGAGCTCATCTGATCAACTAGATGAATTTCACCTTGAAGGGGGCCCAATCCAAAAGTTCTAGAGGTCATCTCCTGGAACTCTAAAGAACAAGGCCCATCTTACATGAAAACTCTGCTACTGTGCATAGGTTGCAATTAAAGAGAAATTGCGAGGCCATCATAATGGCTCGAGGCCAATGCTCCAACTTAGTCAATTTTCTCTTGCAATCACCATGCCGCCGTTCACAGAGAGATCTCCCCATTCACTTGTGACGCGATGCACAATCCAAGTGCTAGACGTGAGCTCGTCCTTGAAAGAAAGACCACTTTCCAAGACATCCCCCGATGACACATTGGAACGACAACTACTGTCGAACCATTCCCAATGTTGTGCCGATCAAGTTGGTACAGAGGCGACCTTAGGGAGCTCCTGCGTAGCAATCAGGATGTGCTTTCATACCCATCTCTCACAAAAACAAATGTTAGCTGTGAACAAATTTAGAATCCAAGGCTTGTATCCATCGATATCGTCGGCACTGGGTCTATATATTCAAAGGCCACGAAGAGGTTCCGATAAGAGAAGCTCCCTTGCTCACCCGCACAAACATCCCAAATGCTAGACACAAGCTCTCGCCCTTAGCATCGCTCTCCAGATCACCGCAATGACACATTGGAATGACAACCGCTGTCGAACAACTCTCGAATTTGTGCTGATGGAGTGAGAAAGAAGAGAAACTTTTGGGAGCCACGCATAGCAAATGGGCTGCTGGTTCATTTTGCTCTTATATATAGATTCGATGTCATTGATTTCGTTTGGAATCCAAGGCTGCATTCATCCTTGCTCACACAAGAAATGGTTGTTCTCATCGAATGGCCACGGGGAGCTTCTGATTATAAAGGCTCCCTTGTCGCTCGTGATGCGCAGCCCAACTGCTAGACGATGGATCGCCCTTCAAATCGCTGCCCAGGCAACCACCACAACGGCACCATTGGAACGACAACCGCTGCCGAAATATTCCAAATCCGAATAACGTGTCTTTCTCGAACACCAGCACTGATTCTATTGGGGAGGGTCATTGAGAGCTTTTGTTATCAAAGCCTCCCATTGTAGCCATGATAAGCACTCAAAAAATATTGCTAGAGTGCCAAGCAACCACCTCATGGCTAGAGACAAGGGCTCACCATTAGATCAACTTCAAAATCGCAGAACAAACGTGCTGTAGAATGGAAACCACTGCCAAGTCTCTTGTGTAATTGGGTCAGTCGAGTGATCAAAGAAGGTGATCTAAGAGAGGGTCCAATCATAGGCATTCGTTGGGGGATTTGTGTCGATAGAAAAAATTCATGCAATACCCGAGCAACACCGAACGGAGGTGCTAGACGAGGGCTCCCGTTTTAGATCAAGTTTTAAAATCACCAAGTAGACAACCATCCACGACCCAATTTTTTATGATTTCATCTAAGGAGCAAAAGATTGTCACCAGTTAGGAGATGTGAATTCATGGAGCCAAGGGACTGAAATGGTCATTCAGCTCATCCGATCAACTAGATGAATTTCACCTTGAAGGGGCCCAATCCAAAAGTTTCAGAGGTCATCTCCTGGAACTCTCAAGAACAAGGCCCATCTTACTTGCAAACTCTACTACTACGTAAATATAGGTTGCAATTAAAGAGAAATTGCAAGGCCATCACAGTGGCCCGAGGCCAATGCTCTGACTAAGTCAATTTTCTCTTGCAATCACCATGCCGCCATTCACACAGAGATCTCCCCATTCACTTGTGATGCGACACACAATCCAAGTGATAGACGCGACCTCGCCCTTGAAAGGCCACTTTCCAGGACATCCCCCGATGACACATTGGAATGACAATCGCTGTCAAACCATTCCCAATGTTGTGCTGATTGAGTTGGCATAGAGGCGATCTGAGGGAGCTCTCGCATATCGATCGAGAAGTGCTTTCATACCCATCTCTCAAAAAAACCAATGTTAGCTAAACAATTTTAGAATCCAAGGCTCGTATCCATCGATATCATTGGCACTGGGTCTATATTCAAAGGCCACGGAGAGGTTCCGATAAGAGAAGCTCCCTTGCTCACTTGCACAAACATCCCCAAATGCTAGACACAAGCTCCCACCCTTAGCATCGCTCTCCAGATCACCGCAATGACACATTGGAATGACAACCGCTGTCAAACAACTCCCAAATTTGTGCCGATGGAGTGAGAAAGAAGATCCAGATCGGGTCGACAAAAATGGCTAAGCTAGATCGGGTCGGCCAGCATGGCTCAGCCACCATTTTTTGCCAAGAGCTTTTAATATTAAAGCCCCCATGTAACTGTGATAAGTACACCATGACAAATGGCTAGAGTGCTGAGCACCCATAGAAAATTGCCATTATACCAAGCAACACCGGAGTGCTAGACAAGGGCTCACGTTTAGATCAAGTTTTAAAATCACCAAAAAGACACGCCATGGATCGGCAACCGCTGCCTCACCTTTTCAAAAATTGAGTCATCAGAAAACATGATCTAAAGGAGAGCCGAGGAAAATCACTGAGATCGCTTCATGCCCCTTTCATTGATTCAACATTAGCATACACCGTTTGAAAACCCAACAATCCGATCTGCCTAGACACCAATGTTGAATCAATGAAAGGGGCATGGGAGAGGCTCCCGGCAACAACCTCTCCTATATAAGCTATTAGTGCGAGGCTCGCTCTGCATTAGAAATCTGCAATAGCACGGACAACTCCCTTAAAAATCCATTTCAATGAAAAATGTGACCAAACAGCCATTCACGACACCATTTTTGGAGCTCGCCCATAACGGCTTGGCTAGCATGGCTCGCCCAGATCGGCTCGGCCAGAATGGCTCACCCAAATCAGCTCTACCAGCATGGCTTGGCCAGATCGGGTTGGCCAGCATGGTGACTTGTTGACTTGGTGAGAGTACTTGGAACTGTCAAGAACAAAGGCCAATCTTACATGCAAACTCTGCTACTGCATAAACATAGGTTGCAATTATAGAGAAATTGCAAGGCCGTCACAATGGCCTGAGGCCAATGCTCTGACTACTAATTCAATTTTCTCTTGCAATCACCATGCCGCTATTCATAGAGAGATCTCCCCATTCACTTGTGATGACGCACAATCCAAGTGTTAGACGCGAGCTCACCCTTGAGAGGCCACGTTCCAAGACATCCCGATGACACATTGGAACGACAACCACTGTCGAACCATTCCCAATGTTGTGCTGATCGAGTTGGCACAGCAGCAATCTTAGGGAGCTCCTGCGTATTGATTGGGAAGTGCTTTCATACCCATCTCTCACAAAAACCAATGTTAGCTAAATAATTTTATAATCCAAGGCTCGTATCCATCGATATCGTCAGCCCTAGGTCTATATTCAAAGGCCACAGAGAGGTTTCGATAAGAGAAGCTCCCCTGCTTGCTTGCACAAACATCCCCAAATGCTAGACGCAAGCTCCCACCCTTAGCATCGCTCTCTAGATCACTGCAATGACACATTGGAACGACAACCACTGTCGAACAACTCCCAAATTTGTGTCGATGGAGTGAGAAAGAAGAGCCAGATCAGGTCAACAAAAACAACTAAGCCAGATCGGGTCGGCCAGCATGGCTCGGCCACCATTTTTTGCCGAGAGCTTTTGATATTAAAGCTCCCATGTAGCCGCGATAAGTACACCATGACAAATTGCTAGAGTGCCAAGCACCCATAGCAAATTGCCATTATACCAAGCAAAGCTGGAGTGCTAGACAAGGGCTCACGATTAGATCAAGTTTTAATATCACCAAAAAGACACGCCATGGATCGGCAACCACTGCCTCACCTTTTCCAAAATTGAGTCATTGGAAAACATGATCTAAAGGAGAGCTGAGGAAAAGAACTGAGATCGCTTCATGCCCCTTTCATTCATTCAACATTAGCATACACCATTTGAAAACCCAACAATCTGATCTGCCTAGACACCAATGTTGAATCAATGAAAGGGGCATGGGAGAGGCTCGCGGCAAAAACCTCTCCTATATAAGCTATTAGTACGAGGCTCGCTCTGCATTATAAATCTGCGATAGCACAGACAACTCCCTTAAAAATCCAATTCAATGAAAAATGTGACCAAACAGCCATCCACGACACCATTTTTGGAGCTCGGCCAGATCGGGTCAGCTAGCATGGCTCGCCCAGAACGGATCGGCCAGCATGGCTCACCCAGATCAGCTCGGCCAGAATGGCTCACCCAGATCAGCTCGGCTAGCATGGCTCACCCAGATTGACTCACCTAGAATGGCTTGCCCAGATCGGCTCGGCCAGCATGGCTCGGCCAGATCAGGTCGACTAGCATGGTGACTTGTTGACTTGGTGAGAGTACTTGGAACTGTCAAGAACAAAGGCCAATCTTACATGCAAACTCTGCTACTGTGCAAACATAGGTTGCAATTATAGAGAAATTGCAAGGCCGCCACAATGGCCTAAGGCCAATGCTCTGACTACTAAGTCAATTTTCTCTTGCAATCGCCATGCTGTCGTTCATAGAGAGATCTCTCAATTCACTTGTGATGATGCTCAATCCAAGTCCTAGATGCGAGCTCACCCTTGAAAGGCCGCGTTCCAAGACATCCTGATGACACATTGGAAGGACAACCGCTGTCGAACCATTCCTAATTTTGTGCCGATCGAGTTGGCACAGAGGCAATCTTAGGGAGCTCCCGCGTAGCAATCAGGAAGTGCTTTCATACCCTTCTCTCACAAAAACCAATGTTAGCTGAACAAATTTAGAATCCAAGGCTCGTATCCATCGATATCGTCAGCACTGGGTCTATATTCAAAGGCCACGAAGAGGTTTCGATAAGAGAAGCTCCCCTGCTCGCTTGCACAAACATCCCCAAATGCTAGACGCAAGCTCCCACGCTTAGCATCACTCTCCAGATCACCGCATTGACACATTGGAATGATAATCGCTGTCAAACAACTCCCAAATTTGTGCCGATGGAGTGAGAAAGAAGAGCCAGATCAAGTCGACGAAAATGGCTAAGCCAGATCGGGTCGGCCAGCATGGCTCGCCCACCATTTTTTGCCGAGAGCTTTCGATATTAAAGCTCCCATGTAGCCGTGATAAGTACACCATGACAACTTGCTAGAGTGTCGAGCACCCATAGCAAATTGCCATTATACCAAGCAACATCGGAGTGCTAGATGAGGGCTCATGTTTAGATCAAGTTTCCAAATCACCAAAAAGACATGCCATGGATCGGCAACCGCTGCCTCACCTTTTCCAAAATTGAGTCATCAAAAAACATGATCTAAAGGAGAGCCGAGGAAAAGCACTGAGATCGCTTCATGCCCCTTTCATTGATTCAACATCAGCATACACCATTTGAAAACCCAACAATCTGGTCTGCCTAGACACCAATGTTCAATCAATGAAAGGGGCATGGGAGAGGCTCGTGGCAACAACCTCTCCTATATAAGCTATTACTGCAAGGCTCGCTCTGCATTAGAAATCTACTATAGCATGGATAACTCCCTTAGAAAACCTATTCAATGAAAAATGTGACCAAACAACCATCCATGACACCATTTTTGGAGCTCGGCCAGATCGGGTCGGCCAGGATGGCTCGCCCAGATCGGCTCGGCCAGCATGGCTCGGCCAGAATGGCTCATATAGATCAGCTTGGCCAGCATGGCTTGCCCAGATTGGCTCACTCAGATCGGCTCGGCCAGCATGGCTCGGCTAGAATGGCTCGCACAGATCGGCTCGGCCAGCATGGCTCGACCAGAATGGATCGCCCAGATCAGCTCGGCCAGCATGACTCTGCCAGAACGGCTCGCCCAGATCGGGTCGGCTAGCATGGCTCACCCAGATCGGCTCGACTAGATTGAATCAGCCAGCATGTTTCGGCCAGAATGGCTCGGCCAGATCGGGTCGGCCAGCATGGCTCGCCCAGATCGGGTCAGCCAGCATGGCTCGCCCAAATCAGCTCGGCCAGGCTGGCTTGCCCACCATTTTTCAAGCACACTACCTCCCCTATATAAGCTATTAGTGCAAGGCATACTCTACATCAGAAATGTACATTCAGTGCACAAGTCCCTTAAAACCCAATTCAATGAAAAATGTGACCGAATAGTCATCCACGATCCCATTTTTCATGAGGTTGTCAACAGAGACAAAGATTGGCATTGGTTAGGCGATTTGATTGCATCAGTTAGGGGGGTAAATTGATCAATTTTTGGAGACCGACTAGAATGGCTTGACAACCATTTTATATCGGAAGCTACCCGATTTAAGAATTATGAATCAAGTAGAATGGCTTGGGTACCCATTTTATGAACTTAAAGAGTCGACTTGGTGAGAGTACTTGGTGGGCCAACTTGGCAAGGTGACTTCATGAACTAACTTAAACAGTTGACTTGGTGAGAGTACTCGGAGGGCTGACCTGGTCACGTGACTTGATGAATGAACTTAAAGAGTCGACTTGGCTGGGTGACTTGATGAACGAACTTAAAGAGTCGACTTGGTGGGTCGAACTAGCGGGATGACTTGGTGAGAGTACTTGGTGGGCTGACCTGGTAGGGTGACTCGATGGACGAACTTAGAGAGTCGACTTTGCGAGAGTGCTTGGTGGGTCGAACTGGCAGGGTGACTTGATGAACGAACTTAAAGAGTCAACTTGGTGAGAGAACTTGGTGGGCCGAGCTAGCGAGGTGAATTGATGAACGAACCTAAAGAGTCAACTTTGTGAGAGTACTTGGCAGGCCGACCTGGCGGGGTGACTTGATGATCGAACTTAAAGGGTCGACTTCGTGAAAGTACTTGGCGGGCTGACCTGGCGGAGCGACTTGATGAACGAACTTAGAGAGTCAACTTTGTGAGAGTACTTGGTGGGGTGACTTGATGAACATACCTAAAGAGTCGACCTGGTGAGAGTACATGGTGGGCCGACCTGGCGGGGTGACTTGATGAGCAAACTTAAAGAGTCGACTTGGTGAGAGTACTTGGTGGGGTGACCTCGCGGGGTGACTTGATGAACAAACTTAAAGAGTCAACCTTGCGGGCTGACTTGGCAGAGTGACTTCATGAACGAACTTAAAGAGTCCACTTGGTTGGCCGACTAGGCGAGGTGACTTGATGAACAAACTTAAAGAGTCAACTTGGTGAGAGTAATTTGTGGGCTGACCTGGCGGGGTGACTTGATGAATGAACTTAAAGAGTCAACTTGGTGGGGTGACTTGATGAACGCACTTGAAGGGTCGACTTGGTGGGGTGACTCTATGAACGGACCTAAAGAGTTGACTTGGTGAGAGTACTTGGTGGGGTGACTTGATGAAAGGACTTAAAGAGTCGACTTGGTGAGAGTACTTGGTGAGGCAACTTGATGAACGCACTTGAAGAATCGAATTGGTTAGAGTACTTGGTGGGGCGACTTGATGAACGGAATCAAAGAGTCAACTTGGTGAGAGTACTTGGTGGCTTGACTTGATGAGTAGACTTAAAGAGTCAACTTGGTTAGAGTGGGCCTAACAGGGCGAGGTGGTGAGTGGACCTAATAGGGTGAGTTGGTGGGGCGACTTGGCTAGTGGAATTAGAGAGCCAACATGGTGGGGCGACTCGGTGAGTTGGTTCGTTGAGATGACATGTTGAGCTGACTTGGCGAGTCGACCTGGCGAGAAAACTTAAAGAGTCGACTTGGCAATGTGCTCGAGTCGACTTGGTGAGGCAACCTGGTGAGCAGGCTCATTGAGTCAACATGGTGAGGTGACTCATGGTGAGGAGCTATCGTTGAGGCGACTTGGTGGGCCTACTTGATTAGTCGACTTGGTGAGCTGACCTGACGAACTGACACGATGAGCAGGCTTAAAGAGGTGATGACCTGGTGGGGTAACTCAGCAAGCCAACTTATCGAGGCGAGATG
>CM053789.1:687388797-687416297 GCA_028749045.1 Cupressus sempervirens | reverse complement strand
ACAGCTTCTCGAGAGCTCATCATAAAGGCACACACTTCACTCCTCAACCACCGCGACAAAAGTATTTGTGTGACCAAAAGGTTGCACTTGTGCTGCCGTGATAGCCCGCGCTGGCACGTCCCTTGAACTGAGCGGTGGACCGGCTCACACCATTTTGCATCTGACCGGGGCACATTGCCGGCCTCCATCCGCTTCCCTCCCGACAATTTCAAGCACTCTTTAACTCTCTTTTCAAAGTCCTTTTTAGCTTTCCCTCACGGTACTTGTTTGCTATCGGTCTCTCACCTGTATTTAGCCTTGGACGAAAGTTACCACCCGATTAGGGCTACATTCCCAAACAACCCGACTCGTTGACAATGCCTTATGGTGCGACAGGGTCCAGGCTAGACGGGGCTCTCACCCTCTCTAGTGCCCCCTTCTAGGGGACTTGGGCCTGGTCTATCGCTGAGGACACTTCTACAAACTACAATTTGAGAGGTACAATCGTCAATTTTCATGCTGGGCTCTTCCTGGTTTGCTCGCCATTACTAGGGGAATCCTGGTAAGTTTCTTTTCCTCCACTTATTTATATGCTTAAACTTAGCGTGTACTCATGACTGACTTCGGGATGCGGTAGAGATGCAACAATGCCTGCACTGTGGTGGGCCGCTAAGCCCAGAATAAAGTTCCTCGCGAGGAATCATTCGATCGGCGCAAACCAACGCCAGCCTTTGCGAGCCACTGCTCATTGCGATAGATTGACGGACCTCGTGCTCATTTCAGCCGACCGTGTGCCACTTGCGAATGTGGACAACCATCTCTGCTCCTCGCTCGGGAGGGAAAAATTTTGTAGTGAGATGCCCAAGCAAACATGCCCTTGGCCAAGTATCGCATTTCGCTACATTCTTCATCATGGCGAGAGCTGAGATATCCATTGCCGAGAGTCATGATTTTGTTTTTTTTTTGTCTTTCAGTGACCCAAGTGCGCAAGGCACTGGCTTGCACTTCATTCTTTGGATTTTTAAGGTGCGCGATGCACCCGTGTTTTGGGTGTTGACACATCTCAAACCCCGAGCACCCAACGGGTGCGATGAGGAATGCTATGGTGTGTCCCTACCCCATCACCTCGCAAAGGTGGGAGGCGACGCATGGGAGAGCCGTGTTAGTGGACGGGGCCCCTGCCCTGCGAATCATGCAAGTGCACCCATCCTAAACACAGAATGCTCTGAGCGACGAGTCAACACACCTGGGCAAGGCAACGGGGGGTTGCGGTAGTCCCGACTTGCCACCGTCGAAATGATAGATCCCTAGCACAACCCCGCGCACATGATCGGACCATGAAATCTCAACAAGGGATGAGGCCCAGACCCCCTTTGAACTGCAACCAAGTAGAGACCTCTCGCTCTGACGCGAATGTCGTTCGAAGGCACCGATCCTAATCCAGATTGCATACAAGTCTCTTCTTCGCCTCGCGAGGAATCCATGCTTTCGATCACGGGCATTTGATGTGACCCTCGACCTCGACGGTGCTAGACCCATAGCTTGGCCGTCCAGCACATTGCTATAGGGCTGAGTTTCCACATGTCGCCAAGATTTCGGGGGCGGAGAGGAGGCCAGCTCCATCCCCTACATGATTCAGGGTCTCAAACTGATAATGATCCTACCGCAGGTTCAATACGATAACCTTGTTACGACTTCTCCTTCCTCTAAATGATAAGGTTCAGTGAACTTCTCGCAACATCATCGACAGGAACCGCCATTGTCGCCATGATCCAAACACTTCACCGAATCATTCAATCGGTAGGAGTGACGGGTGGTGTGTACAAAGGGCAGGGACATAGTCAATGCGAGCTGATGACTCACACTTACTAGGAATTCCTCGTTGAAGATCAATAATTGCAATGGTCTATCACCATCAGGATGCAATTCGGCAAGATTTCCCAAACCTTTTGGGCCAAGAAGAGAAACTTGTTGGTTGCATCAGTGTAGCACGCGTGTAGCCTAGAACATCTAAGGGCATCACAGACCTGTTATTGCCTCAAACTTCCATGGCCAAGGAGGCCATAGTCCCTCTAAGAAGCTGGCCGCAAAGGGGAACCTCCACGTAGCTAGTTAGCAGGCTGAGGTCTCGTTCGTTAACTAAATTAATCAGACAAATTGCTCCACCAACTAAGAATGGCCATGCACCACCACCCATAGAATCAAGAAAGAGCTCTCAATCTGTCAATCCTTACTATGTCTTGACCTGGTAAGTTTCCCCGTGTTGAGTCAAATTAAGCCACAGGCTCCACTCCTGGTGGTGCCCTTCTGTCAATTCCTTTAAGTTTTAGCCTTGTGACCATACTCCCCCTGGAACCCAAACACTCTGATTTCTCAAAAGGTGTTGGCAGAGTCCTTAGAGCAACATCCGCCGATCCCTGGTCGGCATCGTTTATGGTTGAGTCTAGGACAGTATCTGATTGTCTTCAAGCCCCCAAGTTTCATTCTTGATTAATGAAAACATCCTTGGAAAATGCTTTCACAGTGGTTCGTCTTCCATAAATCCAAGAATTTCACCTCTAACAATGAAATACGAATGCCCTTGACAGTCCCTATTAATCATTACTCTGGTCCCGAAGGCCAACAGAATAGGACCAGACTCCTATCGTGTTATTCCATGCTAATGTATTCAGAGCATAGGCTTGCTTTGAGCACTCTAATTTTTTCAAAGTAATGGTGCTGGAACCGTGACCCAGCCAATTAAGGCCAAGAATACGCCACTGGCAGAAGGGATGTGAGGGCCAGTGCACACCTAGAAGGTGGATCGACCGTGACGACCCAAGGTCTAACTACGAGCTTTTTAACTGCAACAACTTAAATATACACTATTGGAGCTAGAATTACCGCAGTTGTTGGCACCAGACTTGCCCTCTAATGGATCCTCGTTAAGTGATTTAGATTGTACTCATTCCAATTACCAGACTCGATGAGCCCAGTATTGTTATTTATTGTCACTACCTCCCCGTGTCAGGATTGGGTAATTTGCGTGCCAGCTGCCTTCCTTGGATGTGGTAGCCATTTCTCAGGCTCCCTCTCTGGAATCAAACCCTAATTCTCCATCACCCATCACCACCATGGTAGGCCTCTATCCTACCATCAAAAGTTGATAGGGCAAAAATTTGAATGAGGCGTCACCAGCACAAAGGCCGTGCGATCTGTCGAGTTATCATGAATCAACAGAATAGCGGGCGAGCCCACGTTGGCCTTTTATCTAATAAATGCATCCCTTCTGAGAGTCAAGATTTGGTGCACATATTAGCTCTAGAATTACTATGGTTATCTGAGTAGCAAAGTACCATCAAAGAAACTATAACTGATTTAATGGGCCATCCGTAGTTTCACAGTCTGAAATAGTTCATACTTAGACATGCACGGCTTAATCTTTGAGACAAGCATATGACTACTGGCAGGATTGACCGAGTAGCTTCTAACAACGAGGGGACCCCTAAGACGGGCTACAGCCAAGGGATGCCCGCTGTGATGGGAAACCAAAATTTGCATTCTCTCCGTCATGCATCCAAACATAATCCGCTGCACAAGCAACAAGAATGATGTTCACAGCACATGCAGGACTCGCAACGCTCAAAGATTTCACACAAGAGGAAAGTGTCCCATCATCGACTAGAGAGGGCCAAACAAGGAGCCTTGGTTCATAGGCACCTAGGAAGAACATCCCGTACGGAACCCTTTACCCTCGAACTCACTGTTGCCACTACTCAAAAAGAAGCCTTGAGTCTGTACGAGATGCACCGCGCATGTAGCCACCTCCATTGTAAGGCCACTCAGAGACATCCATTTCCTAGGCATATGCCTCCTACATGCCTATTGAGGTGCACTCGCACAGACAAAATCCTTCTTGATCGCAACAAACATTTTCCCATGACGAAGAGCTGGTTGCCAAAGTGCCAATGGAGACCACCGTGCTGAAGGGTGAAGGGTCGTGCGAGTCAAAAACATGGCTAGTTATGCGATTGGTGGGGGCATCACTGTGCACGCGACCACCTCAATTATAAGGCTGCTCAAGGGCATCATGTATAACACCCCCTCCACACATTTATAGGTGATGAGAGCCCGCCCGTATACACAGACATGTCTAACCTCTGGCAAATATCTCCTTTCCCAGCACAGCCTCGCTAACTGTTCCCCGTGACACGTGATCTGCCAGCGTAGGTACAAAAAAGTTCCTACGGGTGAACACTCTCACACTAGCATTTTCAGACAAGCTTCAATCTCATGCACATGAACATACCGAAGAACTACACCGCGAGGGAACCACCGGCGAGCACCTACATCTCAGAAAAAAGCATTCGTGCGATTTCTTCCCCTAGAAAGACACATTGGGCTTGCACTTGTTGGAGCATTGCAAAGATGAGAACTCTGGTTCGCAGGAGCCTGAGAAGAACATCTTGTACGAAACCCGTTCCCCCAAAATGCTTGAATCACAAATGCTCGCAGTAGAGTCATAATGTAAAGATTTACACCGTGCACGCGACCGAGTAAGGACACTCAGAGACATCCATTTCCCAGGCATATGCCCCCTACACGGTTTTTGGTGCACCCCATACAAACAGCCATACTTCGACAAGCCCTCCTAGAATTTTGCATCTGAAGAGAGATGAAACGCATTGGGCTTTTTGTCCACACAATGCAAACACCGAACTCTCTCTTTAGGGGGGAGCTGAAGAAGAGTATCTCCCGCAAAACCCATGAGCTGCAGCCATTCGAATCACACAGGGCAGGATAGGGCATGGAGAGTTTCCGCATCCAAACAAAAATTATCTGTAATACTCTATGCTTCTACTAGCCTGGACCTATCATGACAGTTCCATGCACTTCTGTAGGATGAGACAGTGAAGAGGCGAGCATGCACTGAGAACGCACTAGCGAATAAATTATGCGTCAACCAAACTTTTCGTCGGCCCCCCTCTCAATCCCAAGGCTCTACCAATCGGAAAAAACTTAGGGTGGAGAGTGGACCCTTGATGAAATTAGGGGACGTCGAGCAATGCACCCGTGCAACCATCTCTTTCCTTCTTGTCGTCCAGGTAGGATAAAAATGCAATGATAGAACGTGCCAATGAGATGGAGCCCTTGGCTAAAAGATACAACTCCATACACACTTAGTAACAAGCGCATATTAGAATCAAACACCAAATGTGCAGTGTGTTGCAAGCCATGCAGACACCTACATATAGGGTATATCAAACAAAACAAAGCGATAAGTACTTCCCACCAGCTCCGCCACTACGATATTACCAAATGGGATATATATACTCACTGCCACATATTAATGACCATCATTACCGTCTCGGAATAGATACAAGCACATTGAGCTTCATCCAATCAACTGGATGAATTTCACCTTGAAGGGGCCCAATCCAAAAGTTCTGGAGGTCATCTCCTGGAACTCTCAAGAACAAGGCCCATCTTACATGCAAACTCTGCTACTGCGCAAACATAGGTTGCAATTAAAGAGAAATTGCAAGGCCGTCACAATGGCCTGAGGCCAATGCTCTGACTAAGTCAATTTACTCTTGCAATCACCATGCCGTCGTTCACAGAGAGATCTCCCCATTCACTTGTGATGCGGTGCACAATCCAAGTTCTAGACGCAAGCTCACCCTTGAAAGGCCACTTTCCAAGGCATCCCCTAATGACACATTGGAATGACAACTGTTGTTGAACCATTCCCAATGTTGTGCCGATCAAGTTGGCACAGAGGCGACCTTGGGGAGCTCCCGCATAGCAATCGGGATGTGCTTTCGTACCCATCTCTCACAAAGACCAATGTTAGCTATGAACAAATTTGGTATCCAAGGGCTCGCATCCATCGATATCATTGGCACATGGTCTATATACAAAGGCCATGAGAGGTTTTAAGAAGAGAAGCCCCCCCTGCTCGCTTGCATAAACATCCCAAATTCTAGACACAAGCTCCCACCCTTAGCATCGCTCTCAAGATCACCACAATGACACATTGGAATGACAACCACTGTTGAACAACTCCCAAAATTGTGGCAATGGAGTGAGAAAGAAGAGCAACTTTGGGGAGAGGCACATAGCAAACGGGTTGCTCCTCCATTCTGCTCTTATATACAGATCCGATGTCACTGATTTCATTTGGAATCTGAGGCTACATTCATCCTTGCCCACAGAAGCAATGGCTCTTCTGATCGAATGGCCATGGGGAGCTTCTGATAACAAAGGCTCCCTTGTCACTCGTGATGTGCAGCCCAACTGCTAGATGATGGCTCGCCCTTCAGATCGCTTCCCAGGCAACAACCACAATGGCACCATTGGAACGACAACCGCTGCCGAACCATTTCAAAAATTTTGTGCCAAAGAAGTTGTTGCAAAGAGAATGACTCTGGGGAGAGAGCACTCGCATAGAAAAATTGGGATGGCTTCACGGCCCTACCAATAGAGAAACGATGCTGGTGCCAATATTCAAAATCCAAATAACGTGTCTTTCTCGAACACTAGCACCGATTCTATTGGGGAGGGTCATCGAGAGCTTTTTTTATCAAAGCCTCCCATTGTAGCCACGATAAGCACGCAAAAATTTTTGCTAGAGTGCCAAGCACCCACCCACCTCATCGCTAGAGACAAGGGCTCGCCATTAGATCAACTTCAAAATTGCAGAACAGACACAGTGTAGAATGGCAACCACTACCAAGTCTCTTCCATAATTTGCATCGGTTGAGTGATCGAAGAAGGTGATCTAAGAGATGGTCCAAGCGTAGGCATTCATTGGGGGATTTGCAACAATGGCATAAATTTATGCAATACTTGAGGAAACACCGGACGGAGGTGCTAGATGAGGGCTCCCATTTTAGATCGAGTTTTAAAATCACCAAGAAGACGCGGTGAGGGCTGGCAACTGCTGCCAAACCTTTTTCTAAAATTGCGCCAGCTGAGTGACAAGAAAACATGATCTAAAGGAGAGTCCATGAATATCACCCTCAAGGGTGGGCTTCATGCCCCTCTAATTGATTCAACATTGGCGTCCATCATTTCAAAATCTGACATATCCATCTGCGCTGACAGCAATGTTGAATCAATGAGGGGGGCATAGGAGAGGCTCGCGGCAACCACCTCTCCCATTGTAGCCACAATAGGCATGCAAAAATTTTTGCTAGATTGCCAAAGCACCCACCTCATGGCTATAGACAAGGGGTTTCCATTAGATCAACTTCAAAATCATAGAATAGACACGGTGTAGAATGGCAACCGCTACCAATCCTCTTCCGTAATTGCGTCGATCAAGTGATCAAAGAAGGTGATCTAAGAGAGGGTCCAAGTGTAGGCATCCATTGTGGGATTCGTGCTGATAGCATAAATTTATGCAACACCCGAGCAACACCGGATGGAGGTGCTACACGAGGGCTCTCGTTTTAGATCGAGTTTTAAAATCACCAAGTAGACGCGGTGAGGGCTGGCAACCACTGCCAAACCTTTTTCTGAAATTGTGCCAACTGAGTGACAAGAAAAAATGATCTAAAGGAGAGTCCAGGTATAGCACCCATGACAATGGGCTTCATTCCCCTCTAATTGATTCAACATTAGCATCCACCGTTTCAAAATCTGACATATCCATCCGCCCTTACAGCAGCGTTGAATCAATATGAGGGGGGCACGGGAGAGGCTTGCGGCAAACCACCTCTCCCATTCTAGCCGTGATAGGCACACAAAAAATTTTGCTAGAGTGCCAAGAACCCACCTCATGGATATAGACAAGGGCTTGCCATTAGATCAACTACAAAATCGTAGAATAGACGCGGTGTAGAATGGCAACCGCTGCCAAGTCTCTTCTGTAATTGCGTCGGTCAAGTGATCGAAGATGGTGATCTAAGAGATGGTCCAAGCATAGGCATTCATTGGGGGATTCACATCGATGGCATAAATTTATGCAACACCCAAGTAACACCGAATGGAGGTGCTAGGCGAGGTCTCCCATTTTAGATCAAGTTTGAAAATCACCAAGTAGACACGGTGAGGGCTGGCAAGCGCTGCCAAACCTTTCTCCAAAATTGTGCTAGCTGAGTGACAAGAAAACATGATCTAAAGGAGAGTCCAGGAATAGCACCCTCGAGGGTGGGCTTCATGCCCCTCTAATTGATTCATCGTCGGCATCCACCCTTTAAAAATCTGACATATCCATCTGTCCTGACAGCAGTGTTGAACCAATGAGGGGGGCATGGGAGAGGCTCGTGGCAACCACCTCTCCCACTGTAGTCGTGATAGGCATGCAAAATTTTTTGCTAGAGCACCAACCACCCACCTCATGGCTAGAGACAAGGGCTCGCGATTAGATCAACTTTGAAATCACAGAACAGATGCAGTGTAGAATGGCAACAGCTACCAAGTCTCTTCTATAGTTGCATCAGTCGGGTGATCAGAGAAGGTGATCTAAGAGAGCGTCCAAGCATAGGAATTCATTGGGGGATTCGCACTGATGGCATAAATTTATGCAATACCCCAGCTACACTGGACAAAGATGCTAGATGAGGGCTCCCATTTTAGATCAAGTTTTAAAATCACTAAGTAGATGCGGTGAGGGCTAGCAACCGCTGCCAAACCTTTTTTCGAAATTGCGCCAGCTGAGTGACAAGAAAACATGATTTAAAGGAGAGTCGAGGAATAGCACATCGAGGGTGGGCTTCATGCCCCTCTAATTGATTCAACGTCGGCATCCACAATTTCAAAATCTGACATATCCATCCCACCATGACACAGGCGTTGAATCAATGAGAGGGGCATGGGAGAGGCTCACGGCAACCACCTCTCCCATTGTAGCTATGATAGGCATGCCAAAAAATTTTCTAGAGTGCCAAGAACCCACCTCATGGCTAGAGACAAGGGCTCGCCATTAGATCAACTTCGATATCGCAGAATAGACGCGGTGTAGAATGGAAACCGCTACCAAGTCTCTTCCGTAGTTGCGTCGGTCGAGTGATCAAAGAAGGTGATCTAAGAGAGGGTCCAAGCATAGGCATTCGTTGGGGGATTCACACCGATGGCATAAATTTATGCAATACCCGAGTAACACCGGACGGAGGTGCTAGATGAGGGCTCTCATTTTAGATCGAGTTTTAAAATCACCAAGTAGACTTGGTGAGGGCTGGCAACCATTGCCAAACCTTTTTCCGAAATTGTGCCAACTGAGGGACAAGAAAACATGATCTAAAGGAGAGTCCAGGAATACCACCCTCGAGCATGGGCTTTATGCCCCTCTAATTAATTCAACGTCGGCATCCATCGTTTCAAAATCTGACATATCCATCTGCCCTGACAGCGACATTGAATCAATGAGGGGGGCACGGGAGAGGCTCGTAGCAACCACCTCTCCCATTGTAGCCACGATAGGCATGCAAAAACTTTTGCTATAGCGCCAAGCACCCACCTCATGGCTATAGACAAGGGCTCACTATTAGATCAACTTTGAAATCGCAGAACACACGTGGTATAGAATGGCAACCGCTGCCAAGTCTCTTCCGTAATTGCGTCGATCGAGTGATCGAAGAAGGTGATTTAAGAGAGGGTCCAATCATAGGCATTCATTGGGGGATTTGCACCAATGGCAAAAATTTATGCAATACCCGAGCAACACCGGACGGAGGTGCAAGATGAGGGCTCCCGTTTTAGATCAGGTTTTAAAATAATCAAGTAGACGTGGTGAGGGCTAGCAACCATTGCCAAACCTTTTTCCAAAATTGCGCCTTCTGAGTGACAAGAAAACATGATCTAAAGGAGAGTCTAGGAATAGCACCCTCGAGGGTGGGCTTCATGCCCCTCTAATTGATTCAACGTCGACATCCACCATTTCAAAATCTGACATATCCATCTGCCCTAACAGTGGCATTGAATCAATGAGGGGGGCATGGGAGAGGCTTGCGGCAACCACCTCTCCCATTGTAGCTGCGATAGGCATGCAAAAAATTTTGCTAGAGAGCCAAGCACCCAACTCATGGCTAGAGACAAGGGCTCACCATTAGATCAACTTTGAAATCGCAGAACATATGCGGTGTAGAATGGCAACTATTGCTAAGTCTCTTTCGTAGTTGCATCGGTCGAGTGATCGAAGAAGGTGATCTAAGAGAGGGTCCAAGCATAGACATTCATTGGGGGATTCGCGCCGATGGCATAAATTTATGCAATACCCAAGAAACACCAGATAGAGGTGCTAGACGAGGGCTCCCATTTTAGATCAAGTTTTTAAATCACCAAGTAGACGCAGTGAGGGCTGGCAACCACTGCCAAACCTTTTTCTGAAATTGTGCCAGCTGAGTGACAAGAAAACATGATCTAAAGGAGAGTCAAGGAATATCACATCGAGGGTGGCCTTCATGCCCCTCTAATTGATTCAACGTCAGCATCCACCATTTCAAAAACTGACATATCCATCCACCTTGACACCGGCGTTGAATCAATGAGAGGGGCACGGGACTGAAATGGTCATCGAGCTCATCTGATCAACTGGATGAATTTCACCTTGAAGGGGGCCCAATCCAAAAGTTCCAGAGGTCATCTCCTGGAACTCTCAAGAACAAGGCCCATCTTACATGCAAACTCTACTACTGCGCAAACATAGGTTGCAATTAAAGAGAAATTGTGAGGCTATCACAATGGCCCGAGGCCAATGCTCTGACTCAGTCAATTTTCTCTTGCAATCACCATGCCACTGTTCAGAGAGAGATCTCCCCATTCTCTTGTGATGCGACGCACAATCCAAGTGCTAGATGCGAGCTCGCCCTTGAAAGAAAGACCACTTTCCAAGACATCCCCCGATGACACATTGGAATGACAATCACTGTCGAACCATTCCCAATGTTGTTCCAATCGAGTTAGCACAGAGGCAACCTTAGGGAGCTCTCGCGTAGCAATTGGGATGTGCTTTCATACCCATCTCTCACAAAAACCAAGGTTAGCTATGAACAAATTTAGAATCCAAGGCTCGTATCCATCGATATCGTCGGCACTGGGTCTATATATTCAAAGGCCACAGAGAGGTTTCGATAAGAGAAGCTCCCCTGCTCGCTCGCACAAACATCCCAAATTCTAGACAGAAGCTGCTCATTCCGCTCTTATATATAGATCTGATGTCATTGATTTTGTTTGGAATCCAAGGCTGCATTCATTCTTGCTCACACAAGCAATGGCTCTTCTCATCGAATGGCCAAGGGGACCTTCCGATTACAAAGGCTCCCTTGTCACTCGTGATGCATAGCCCAACTGCTAGACGACGGCTCGCCCTTTAGATCGCTGCCCAGGCAACCACCACAATGGCACCATTGGAATGTAAACCGCTGCCGAACTATTCCAAAAATTTTGCACCAAAGAAGTTGTTGCAAAGAGAACCACTCTTGGGAGATAGTACTCGCATAGCAAAATTGGGATAGCATCACGGCCCTTCCAATAGAAACAACGCTGGTGCCAATATTCCAAATTTGAATAACGTGTCTTTCTCGAACACCAGCACCAATTCTATTGGGGAGGGTCGCCGAGAGCTTTTGTTATCAAAGCCTCCCATTGTAGCTGTGATAGGCACACAAAAAATATTGCTAGAGCACCAAGCACCCACCTCATGGCTAGAGACAAGGGCTCACCATTAGATCAACTTCAAAATCACAGAACAGACACGCTATAGAATGGCAACCGCTGCCAAGTCTCTTCCATAATTGCGTCGGTCGAGTGATCGAAGAAGGTGATCTAAGAGAGGGTCCAAGCATAGGCATTTGTTGGGTGATTCGTGTCGATAGAAAAAATTCATGCAATACTTGAGCAACACCAGACGGAGGTGCTAGACGAGGGCTCCCATTTTAGATCAAGTTTTAAAATCACCAAGTAGACACGGTGAGGGCTGACAACCGCTGCCAAACCTTTTTTTGAAATTGCGCCAACTGAGTGACAAGAAAACATGATCTAAAGGAGAGTCAAGGAATAGCACCTCGAGGGTGGGCTTCATGCCCCTCTAATTGATTCAACATCGGCGTCCACTATTTCAAAATTTGAAATTTCCATCTGCCTTGACACCGGCGTTGAATCAATGAGAGGGGCATGGGAGAGGCTCGCGGAAACAACCTCTCCTATATAAGCTATTAATGCGAGGCTCGATCTACATTAGAAATTAGCGAACACATCGACATCTGCCTTAAAAATCCAAATCGTTGAAAATTTTGACCAAACAGCCATCCACGACCCAATTTTTTATGAGGTCGTCTAAGGAGCAAAAGATTGTCATCGGTTAGGAGATGTGAATTCATGGAGCCAAGGGAGTGAAATGGTCATCGAGCTCATCTGATCAACTGGATGAATTTCACATTGAAGGGGCCCAATCCAAAAGTTCTAGAGGTCATCTACTGGAACTATCAAGAACAAAGGCCAATCTTACATGCAAACTCTCCTACTGTGCAAACATAGGTTGCAATTATAGAGAAATTGCAAGGCCATCACAATAGCCTGAGGCCAATGCTCTGACTACTAAGTCAATTTTCTCTTGCAATCGCCATGCCGCCGTTCACAGAGAGATCTCCCCATTCACTTGTGATGATGCACAATCCAAGTGCTAGATGCAAGCTCGCCCTTGAAAGACTGCGTTCCAAAACATCCTGATGACACATTGGAATGACAACCACTGTCGAACCATTCCCAATGTTGTGCTGATCGAGTTGGCATAGAGGCGATCTTAGGGAGCTCCCGCATATTGATCGGGAAGTGCTTTTGTACCCATCTCTCACAAAAACCAATGTTAACACTAGGTCTATATTCAAAGGCCATGGAGAGGTTCCGATAAGAGAAGCTCCCATGCTCGCTTGCATAAACATCCCCAAATGCTAGACGCAAGCTCCTACCCTTAACATCACTCTCCAGATCACCGCAATACACATTTGAATGACAACCACTGTCGAACAACTCCTGAATTTGTGCCGATGGAGTGAGAAAGAAGAGCCAAATTAGGTCGACGAAAATGGCTAAGCCAGATCGGGTTGGCCAGCATGGCTCGGCCACCATTTTCTGCCGAGAGCTTTTGATATTAAAGATCCCATGTAGCCACAATAAGTACACCATGATAAATTGCTAGAGCACCGAGCACCCATAGCAAATTGCCATTATACCAAGCAATGCCGGAGTGCTAGACAAGGGCTCACGTTTAGATCAAGTTTTAAAATCACCAAAAAGACACGCCATGGATCGGCAATCGCTGCCTCACCTTTTCCAAAATTGAGTCATCCGAAAACATGATCTAAAGGAGAGCCAAGCAAAAGCACTGAGATCACTTCATGCCCCTTTCATTGATTCAACATCAGCATACACCGTTTGAAAACCCAACAATACGATCTGCCTAGACACCAATGTTGAATCAATGAAAGGGGCATGGGAGAGGCTCGCGGCAACAACCTCTCCTATATAAGCTATTAGTGCAAGGCTTGCTCTACATTAGAAATCTGCGATAGCACGGACAACTCCCTTAAAAATACAATTCAATGAAAAATGTGACCAAATAGCCATCCACGACACCGTTTTTGGAGCTCGGCCAGATCGAGTTGGCCAGCATGGCTCGGCCAAAATGGCTCAGCTAGATCGGGTCGGCCAGCATGGTGACCTGGTGGACTTGGTGAGAGTACTTGGAACTATCAAGAACAAAGGCCAATCTTACATGCAAACTCTACTACTGTGCAAACATAGGTTGCAATTATAGAGAAATTGCAAGGCCATCACAATGGTCCAAGGCCAATGCTCTAACTACTAAGTCAATTTTCTCTTGCAATCGCCATGCTGTCGTTCACAAAGAGAACTCCCCATTCACTTGTGATGATGCACAATCCAAGTCCTAGACGCAATCTTGCCCTTGAAAGGCCGTATTGCAAGACATCCCGATGACACATTGGAATGACAACCATTGTCGAACCATTCCCAATGTTGTGTCGATCGAGTTAGCACAGAGGTGATCTTAGGGAGCTCTCACATAGCAATTGGGAAGTGCTTTCATACCCTTCTCTCACAAAAACTAATGTTTGCTGAACAAATTTAGAATCCAAGGCTCGTATCCATCGATATCGTCAGCACTGCGTCTATATTCAAAGGCCACGGAGAGGTTCTGATAAGAGAAGCTCCCCTGCTCGCTTGCACAAACATCCCTAAATCCTAGACGCAAGCTCCTGCCCTTAGCATCGCTCTCCAGATCACCGCATTGACACATTGGAATGACAACTGATGTCAAACAACTCCTGAATTTGTGTCAATGAAGTGAGAAAGAAGAGCCAGATCGGGTCGACGAAAATGGCTAAGCCAGATTGGGTCAGCCAGCATGGCTCGCCCACCATTTTTTGCCAAGAGCTTTCGATATTAAAGCTCCCATGTAGCCGCGATAAGTACACCATGACAAATTGCTAGAGCGCCGAGCACCCATAGCAAATTGCCATTATACCAAGCAACGCTGGAGTGCTAGACAAGGGCTCACGTTTAGATCAAGTTTTAAAATCACCAAAAAGACATGCCATGGATTGGCAACCGCTGCCTCACCTTTTCTAAAATTGAGTCATCAGAAAACATGATCTAAAGGAGAGCCGAGGAAAAGCACTGAGATCGCTTCATGCCCCTTTCATTGATTCAACATCAGCATACACCGTTTGAAAACCCAACAATCCTATCCGCCTAGACACCAATGTTGAATCAATGAAAGGGACATGGGAGAGGCTCGCGACAACAACCTCTCCTATATAAGCTATTAGTGTTTGGTTCGCTCTACATTAGAAATCTGCGATACCACAGACAACTCCCTTAAAAAACCAATTCAATGAAAAATATGACCAAACAACCATCCACGACACCGTTTTTGCAGCTCGGCCAGATCGGGTCGGCCAGCATGGCTCGGCCAGATCGGGTCAGCCAACATGGCTCGACTAGAATGGCTTGCCCAGATCGGCTCAGCCAGCATGGCTCACCCAGATCGGCTCGCCCAGCATGGCTCGGCTAGAACAGCTCACCTAGATCGGCTCGGCCAGCATGGCTCGCCTAGATCGGCTCACACAGATTGGCTCGGCCAGCATGACTCAGCCAGAATGGCTTGCCCAGATTGGGTCAGCTAGCATGGCTTGCCTAGATCGGCTCAGCCAGATTGGGTTGGCCAGTATGGCTCAGCCAGAATGTCTTGACCAGATCGGGTTGGCCAGCATGGCTCGCCCAGATCGGCTCACCCAGATCGGGTCGGCTAGCATGGCTCGCCCAAATTGGCTCGGCCAGGCTGGCTCGCCCACCATTTTTCAAGCACACTACCTCCCCTATATAAGCTATTAGTGCAAGGCTTACTCTACATCAAAAATGTACATTCAGTGCACAAGTACCTTAAAACCCAATTCAATGAAAAATTTGACCGAATAGCCATCCACAACCCCATTTTTCATGAGGTTGTCAACAAAGACAAAGATTGGCATTGGTTAGGCAATTTGATTGCATCAGTTAGGGGGGTAAATTGATCAATTTTTGGAGACTAACTAGAATGGCTCGACGACCATTTTATATCAGAAGCTACCCGATTTGAGAATTATGACTCAAGTAGAATGGCTTGGGTACCCATTTTATGAACTTAAAGAGTCAACTTGGTGGGCCGACCTGGCAGGGTGACTTGATGAACAAACATAAAGAGTTGACTTGGTGAGAGTACTTGGTGGGCCGACTTGGCAAGGTGACTTGATGAACTAACTTAAAGAGTCGACTTGGTGAGAGTATTCGATGGGCTGACCTGGTCACGTGACTTGATGAACAAACTTAAAGACTCGACTTGGCTGGGTGACTCGATGAACGAACTTAAAGAGTCGACTTGGTGGGTCAAACTATCGAGATGACTTGGTGAGAGTGCTTGTTGGGCTGACCTGGCAGGGTGACTCAATGGACGAACTTAAAGAGTCAACTTTGTGAGAGTGCTTGGTGGGTCGAACTGGTGGGGTGACTTGATGAATGAACTTAAAGAGTCAACTTGGTGAGAGAACTTGGTGCGACGAGCTGATGGGGTGAATTTATGAATGAACCTAAAGAGTCAAATTTGTGAGAGTACTTGGTGGGCTGACCTGGTGGGGTGAGTTGATGATCAAACTTAAAGGGTCGACTTGGTGAGAGTACTTGGTGGGCCGACCTGGCGGAGCGACTTGATGAACGAACTTAGAGAGTTGACTTTGTGAGAGTACTTGGAGGGGTGACTTGATAAGAAAACAAAAAGAGTCAACTTAGTGAGAGTACTTGGTGGGCCGACCTGGCAAGGTAACTTGATGAGCAAACTTAAAGAGTCAACTTGGTGAGAGTACTTGGTGAGGTGACCTAGCGGGGTGACTTGATGAACGAACTTAAAGAGTCGACCTTGTGGGCCAACTTGGTAGAGTGACTTCATGAACAAACTTAAAGAGTCCACTTGGTGGGCTGACCAGGCGGGGTGACTTGATGAACGAACTTAAAGAGTCAACTTGGTGAGAGTAGTTTTTGGGCTGACCTGGCAGGGTGACTTGATGAATGAACTTAAAGAGTTGACTTGGTGGGGTGACTTGATGAACACACTTGAAGGGTCGACTTGGTGGGGTGACTCTATGAACTGACCTAAAGAGTTGACTTGGTGAGAGTACTTGGTGGGGCGACTTGATGAACAGACTTAAAGAGTTGACTTGGTGAGAATACTTGGTGGGGTGACTTGATGAGCGCACTTGAAGAATCAACTTGGTTAGAGTACTTGGTTGGGTGACTTGATGAATGGACTCAAAGAGTTGACTTTCTAAGAGTACTTGGTGACTCGACTTGATGAAGGGACTTAAAGAGTCAACTTGGTGAGAGTACTTGGCAGGGTGAACTGATGAACGAACTTAAAGAGTCGACTTGCTGGGAGTACTTGGTGGGCCAACCTGGTGGGGTGAATTGATGAACGGACTTAAAGAGTCAATTTGGTTAGATTACTTGTTCTGGTGACTTGATGAATGGACTTAAAGAGTCAACTTGGTGAGAGTACCTGGCGGGGTGAACTGATGAATGGACTTAAAGAATCAACTTGGTGGGAGTACTTGATTGGCCGAACTAGTGGGGCGACTTGATGAACGGACATAAAGAGTCGACTTGGTGAGAGTACTTGTACTTTTTCTGGTGACTTGATGAATGAACTTAAAGAGTTGACTTGGTGGGGTCATTTGATGAAAGGACTTAAAGAGTTGACTTGGTGAGAGCACTTGGTGGGGTGACTTGATGAAAGAACTTAAAGGGTCGACTTGGCGAGGTGACTTGGTGAACGGACCTAAAGAGTTGACTTGATGAGAGCACTTGGTGGGGTGACTTGATGAACAGACTCAAAGAGTCGACTTGGTGAGAATACTTGGTGGCTCGACTTGATGAGAGGACTCAAAGAGTCCACTTGGTGAGAGTACTTGGCGGGGTGAACTAATGAACGAACTTAAATAGTCAACTTGGTGGGAGTACCTGGTGGGGTGACTTGATGAAGGGACATAAAGAGTCGACTTGGTGAGAGTACTTGTTTTGGTGACATGATGAACGGACTTAAAAAGTCAACTTGGTGGGGTGAATTGATGAAAGTACTTAAAGAGTCGAGTTGGTGAGAGTACTTGGTGGGGTGACTTGATGAACACACTTGAAGAATTGACTTGGTTAGAGTACTTGGTGGGGTGACTTGATGAATGGACTCAAAGAGTCGACTTGGTGAGAGTACTTGGTGGCTCAACTTGATGAGCAGACTTAAAGAGTCAACTTGGTGAGAGTACTTGGCAGAGTGAACCGATGAACGAACTTAAAGAGTCGACTTGCTGGGAGTACTTGGTGGGCCAACCTGGTGGGGTGACTTGATGAACGGACTTAAAGAGTCGACTTGGTTAGAGTACTTGTTTTGGTGACTTGATGAACAGACTTGAAGAGTCGACTTGGTGGGGTGACTTGATGAAAGGACTTAAAGAGTCGACTTGGTGAGAGTACTTGGTGGGGCGACTTGATGAACAAACTTAAAGGGTCGACTTGGTGGGGTGACTTGATCAACGCGCTTGAAGGGTCGAGTTGGTGGGGTGACTTGATGAACGAACCTAAAGAGTTGACTGGGTGAGAGTACTTGGTGGGGTGACTTGATGAACAGAGTTAAAGAGTCAACTTGGTGAGAGAACTTGGTCGGGTGACTTGATGAACGCACTTGAAGAATCGACTTGGTTAAAGTACTTGGTGCGGTGACTTGATGAACAAACTTAAAGAGTCGACTTGGTGGGCCGACCTGGCGGGGTGACTTGATGAAGGAACTTAGAGAGTTGACTTGGTGAGAGTACTTGGTGATTTTGTGGGCCGACCTGGCCGGGTGACTTGATGAACAAACTTAAAGAGTCGACTTGGTGGGCCGACCTGGCGGGGTGACTTGATGAATGAAACTAAAGAGTCGACTTTGTGAGAGTACTTGGTGGGCAGACATAGCGGGGTGATTTGATGAACAAACTTAAAGAGTCGACTTGGTGAGAGTACTTGGTGGGGTGACTTGATGAATGAACCTAAAGAGTCGACTTGGTGGGCCGACCTGGCAGGATGACTTGATGAACGAACTTAAAGTGTCGACTTGGTGGGCCGACCTAGGAAGGTGACTTGATGAACAAACTTAAAGAGTCGACTTGGTGAGAGTACTTGGTGGGCAGACCTAGCAAGGTGACTTGATGAACTAACTTAAAGAGTCAACTTGGTGAGAGTACTCAGAGTGCTGACCTGGTCACGTGACTTGATGAACAAACTTAAAGAGTCAACTTGGTGGGCCGACTTAGCTGGGTGACTTGATGAACGAACTTAAAGAGTCAACTTGGTGGGCTGACCTGGCTGGGTGACTTGGTGAGAGTACTTGGTGGGCTGACCTGGCAAGGTGACTCGATGAACAAACTTAGAGAGTCAACTTTGCGAGAGTACTTGGTGGGTCGAACTGGCGGGGTGACTTGATGAACGAACTTAAAGAGTCGACTTGGTGGGCCGACCTGGCAGGGTGACTTGATGAACAAACTTAAAGAGTCGACTTGGTGAGAGTACTTGGTGGGCCGACCTGGCAAGGTGACTTGATGAACTAACTTAAAGAGTCGACTTGGTGAGGGTACTTGCTCAGGTGACTTGATGAATGCACTTGAAGAATTGACTTGGTTAGAGTACTTGGTGGGGCGACTTGAAGAACGAACTTAAAGAGTCAACTTGGTGGGCCGACCTGGCGGGGTGACTTGATGAACGAACTTAGAGAGTCAACTTGGTGAGAGTACTTGGTGACTTGGTGGGCTGACCTGGCCGAGTGACTTGATGAACGAACTTAAAGAGTCCACTTGGTGGGCCGATCTAGTGGGGTGACTTGATGAATGAACCTAAAGAATCAACTTGGTGAGAGTACTTGGTGGGCAGACATAGCGGGGTGATTTGATGAGTGACTTTAAAGAGTTGACTTGGTGAGAGTACTTGGTGGGGTGACTTGATGAACGAACCTAAAGAGTCGACTTGGTGGGCTGACCTGGCAGGGTGACTTGATGAATGAACTTAAAGAGTTGACTTGGTGGGCTGACTTGGTCGGGTGACTTGATGAACGAACTTAAAGAGTTGACTTCATGGGTCGAACTAGCGAGGTGACTTGGTGAGAGTACTTGGTGGGCTGACTCGGCAGGGTGACTTGATGAACGAACTTAGAGAGTCGACTTTGTGAGAGTACTTGGTGGGTCGAACTAGTGGGGTGACTTAATGAACCAACTTAAATAGTCAACTTGGTGAGAGATCTTGGTGGGCCAAGCTGGCAGTTTGAATTGATGAACGAACCTAAAGAGTCAACTTTGTGAGAGTACTTGGTGGGCCGAGCTGGCAAGGTGACTTGATGACCGAACTTAAAGGGTCAACTTGGTGAGAGTACTTGGTGGGCTGACCTATCGGAGTGACTTGATGAACGAACTTAAAGAGTCAACTTGGTGAGAGTACTTGGTGGGGTGACTTGATGAACAAACCTAAATAGTCGACTTGGTGAGAGTACTCGATGGGCCAACCTGGCGGGGTGACTTGGTGATCAAACTTAAAGAGTCGACTTGGTGAGAGTACTTGGTGGGCTGACCTGGCGGGGTGACTTGATGAATAAACTTAAAGAGTCAACTTGGTGGGCCGACTTGGCAGAGTGAATTCATGAATGAACTTAAACAGTCCACTTGGTGGGCCGACCTAGCAGGGTGACTTGATGAAAGAACTTAAAGAGTCAACTTGGTGAGAGTAATTTGTGGGCTGACCTGGCGGGGTGACTTCATGAATGAACTTAAAGAGTCGACTTAGTGGGGTGACTTGATGAATGCACTTGAAGGGTCGACATGGTGGGGTGACTCTATGAACGGACCTAAAGAGTTGACTTGGTGAGAGTACTTGGTCGGGCAACTTGATGAATAGACTTAAAGAGTCGACTTGGTGAGAGTACTTGGTGGGGTGACTTGATGAGCGCACTTGAAGAATCGACTTGGTTAGAGTACTTGGTGGGGTGACTTGATGAATGGACTCAAAGATTCGACTTGTTGAGAGTACTTGGTGGCTCAACTTGATGAGAAAACTTAAAGAGTCCACTTGGTGAGATTACTTGGTGGGGTGAACTGATGAATGCACTTATAGAATCGACTTGGTGGGAGTACTTGGTTGGCCGAATTGGTGGGGTGACTTGATGAACGGACATAAAGAGTCGACTTGGTGAGAGTACTTTTTCTGGTGACTTGATGAATGGACTTAAATAGTCGACTTGGTGGGGTGACTTGATGAAAGGACTTAAACAGTCAACTTGGTGAGAGTACTTGGTGGGGTGACTTGATGAAAGAACTTAAAGGGTCGACTTGGCGGGGTGACTTGGTGAACGGACCTAAAGAGTTGACTCGGTGAGAGCACTTGGTGGGGTGACTTGATGAATGGACTCAAAGAGTCAACTTGGTGAGAGTACTTGGTTGCTCGACTTGATGAGTAGACTCAAAGAGTCCACTTGGTGAGAGTACTTGGCGGGGTGAACTGATGAACAGACTTAAAGAGTCGACTTGGTGGGCCGACCTAGTGGGGTGACTTGATGAAGGGACATAAAGAGTCAACTTGGTGAGAGTACTTGTTCTGGTGACTTGATGAACGAACTTAAACAGTCGACTTGGTGGGGTGACTTGATGAAAGGACTTAAAGAGTTGACTTGGTGAGAGTACTTGGTGGGGTGACTTGATGAACGCACTTGAAGAATTGACTTGTTTAGAGTACTTGGTGGGGCGAGATGATGAATGGACTCAAAGAGTTGACTTGGTGAGAGTACTTGGTGGCTCGACTTGATGAGCAGACTTAAAGAGTCAACTTGGTGAGAGTACTTGGTGGGGTGAACTGATGAACGAACTTAAAGAGTCAACTTGCTCGGAGTACTTGGTGGGCCGACCTGGCGGGGTGACTTGATGAACGGACTTAAAGAGTCAACTTGGTTAGAGTACTTGTTCTGGTGACTTGATGAACGGACTTGAAGAGTCGACTTGGTGGGGTGACTTTATGAAAGGACTTAAAGAGTCGACTTGGTGAGAGTACTTGGTGGGGCAACTTGATGAACAGACTTAAAGGGTTGACTTGGCGGGGTGACTTGATCAACACACTTGAAGGGTCGAGTTGGTGGGGTGACTTGATAAACAGACCTAAAGAGTTTACCTGGTGAAAGTACTTGGTGGGGTGACTTGATGAACAGAGTTAAAGAGTCGAATTGGTGAGAGTACTTGGTTGGCTGACTTGATGAATGCACTTGAAGAATCGACTTGGTTAGAGTACTTAGTGGGGTGACTTGATGAACGAACTTAAAGAGTCGACTTGGTGAGCTGACCTCGCAGGGTGACTTGATGAACGAACTTAGAGAGTCAACTTGGTGAGAGTACTTGGTGACTTGGTGGGCCGACCTGGCCGGGTGACTTGATGAACAAACTTAAAGAGTCCACTTGGTGGGCCGACCTGGCGGGGTAACTTTATGAATGAACCTAAAGAGTCGACATGGTGAGAGTACTTGGTGGGCAGACATAGTGGGGTGATTTGATGAATGAACTTAAAGAGTCGACTTGGTGAGAGTACTTGGTGGGGTGACTTGATGAATGAACCTAAAGAGTTGACTTGATGGGCCGACCTGGCAGGGTGACTTGATGAACGAACTTTAAGAGTTGACTTGGTGGGCTGACCTGGCAGGGTGACTTGATGAACAAACTTAAAGAGTCGACTTGGTGAGAGTACTTGGTGGGCCAACCTGGCAAGGTGACTTGATGGACTAACTTAAAGAGTCGACTTGGTGAGAGTACTCAGTGGGCTGACTTGGTCATGTGACTTGATAAACGAACTTAAAGAGTCAACTTGGTGGACCGACTTGGTTGGGTGACTTGATGAACGTACTTAAAGAGTCGACTTGGTGGGCCAACCTGGTGGGGTGACTTGGTGAGAGTACTCGGTGGGCTAACCTAGCAAGGTGACTCGATGAACGAACTTAGAGAGTTGACTTTGCGAGAGTACTTGGTGGGTCAAACTAGCGGGGTGACTTGATGAACAAACTTAAAGAGTCAACTTGGTGAGAGAACTTGGTGGGCCGAGTTGGCATGGTGAATTGATGAATGAACCTAAAGAGTCCACTTGGTGGGCCGACCTGGCGGGGTGACTTAATGAATGAACTTAAAGAGTCAACTTGGTGAGAGTAATTTGTTGGCTAACCTGGCGGGGTGACTTGATGAATTAACTTAAAGAGTGGACTTGGTGGGGTGACTTGATGAACGCACTTGAAGGGTTGACTTGGTGGGGTGACTCTATGAACGAACCTAAAGAGTTGACTTGGTGAGAGCACTTGGTGGGGTGACTTGATGAACAGACTCAAAGAGTCGACTTCGTGAGAGTACTTGGTGGCTCGACTTGATGAGCGCACTTGAAGAATTGACTTGGTGAGAGTACTTGGTGGGGTGACTTGATGAACGGACTCAAAGAGTCCACTTGATGAGAGTATTTGGTGGCTCGACTTGATGAGGAGACTTAAAGAGTCCACTTGGTGAGAGTACTTGGCGGGGTGAACTGATGAACGGACTTAAAGAATCGACTTGGTGGGAGTACTTGGTTGGCCGAACTAGTGGGGTGACTTGATGAACGGACATAAAGAGTCAAATTGGTGAGAGGACTTGTACTTGTTCTGGTGACTTGATGAACAGACTTAAAGAGTCAACTTGGTGGGGTGACTTGATGAAAAGACTTAAAGAGTCGACTTGCTGAGAGTACTTGGTCGGGTGACTTGATGAACGCACTTGAAGAATCGACTTGGTTAGAGTACTTGGTGGGGTGACTTGATGAATGAACTTAAAGAGTCGACTTGGTGGGCTGACCTGGCGGGGTGACTTGATGAATGAACTTAGAGAGTCAACTTGGTGAGAGTACTTGGTGACTTGGTGGGCCGACCTGGCCGGGTGACTTGATGAAAGAACTTAAAGAGTCCACTTGGTAGGCCAACCTGGCAGGGTGACTTGATGAATGAACCTAAAGAGTCGACCTGGTGAGAGTACTTGGTGGGCAGACATAGCGGGGTGATTTGATGAGCGAACTTAAAGAGTCAACTTGGTGAGAGTACTTTGTGGGGTGACTTGATGAACGAACCTAAAGAGTCGACTTGGTGGGCCAACCTAGCAGGGTGACTTGAAGAACGAACTTAAAGAGTCGACTTGGTGGGCCGACCTGGCAGGGTGACTTGATGAACAAACTTAAAGAGTTGACTTGGTGAGAGTACTTGGTGGGCCGACCTGGCGGGGTGACTTGATGAACAAACTTAAAGAGTTGAGTTGGTGAGAGTACTCGGTGGGTTGACTTAGTCACGTGACTTGATGAACGACCTTAATGAGTCAACTTGGTGAGCCGACTTGGCCAGGTGACTTGATGAACGAACTTAAAGAGTCAACTTGGTGGGCCGACTTGGCTGGGTGACTTGATGAACAAACTTAAAGAGTCGACTTGGTGGGTCAAACTAGCGGGGTGACTTGGTGGGCTGACCTGGCAGGGTGACTTGATGAATGAACTTAGAGAATCGACTTTGTGAGAGTACTTGGTGGGTCGAACTGGTGGGGTGACTTGATGAATGAACTTAAAGAGTCAACCTGGTGAGAGAACTTGGTGGGCCGAGCTGGCAGGGTGAATTGATGAACGAACCTAAAGAGTCGACTTTGTGAGAGTACTTGGTGGGCCGACCTGGTGGGGTGACTTGATGACCGAACTTAAAGGGTCAACTTGGTGAGAGTACTTGGTGGGCTGACCTAGCGGAGTGACTTGATGAAAGAACTTAAAGAGTCGACTTGGTGAGAGTACTTGTTGGGGTGACTTGATGAACAAACCTAAAGAGTTGACTTGGTGAGAGTACTCGGTGGGCCGACTTGGCGGGGTGACTTTGTGAGAAAACTTAAAGAGTCAACTTGGTGATAGTAGTTGGTGGGCTGACCTGGCGAGGTGACTTGATGAAAAAACTTAAAGAGTCGACTTGGTGGGCCAACTTGGCAGAGTGACTTCATGAATGAACTTAAAGAGTCCACTTGGTGGGCCGACCTGGCGGGGTGACTTGATGAACGAACTTAAAGAGTTGACTTGGTGAGAGTAATTTGTGGGCTGACTTGGCAGGGTGACTTGATGAATGAACTTAAAGAGTCGACTTGGTGGGGTGGCTTGATGAACGCACTTGAAGGGTCGACTTGGTGGGGTGACTCTATGAACGGACCTAAAGAGTTGACTTGGTGAGAGTACTTGGTGGGGTGACTTGATGAAAGGACTTAAAGAGTCAACTTGGTGAGAGTACTTGGTGGGGCAACTTGATGAACGCACTTGAGGAATCGACTTGGTTAGAGTACTTGGTGGGGCGACTTGATGAACGAACTCAAAGAGCTGACTTGGTGAGAGTACTTGGTGGCTCGACTTGATGAGCAGACTTAAAGAGTCAACTTGGTGAGAGTGGGCCTAATGGGGCGAGTTGGTGGGGCGACTTGGCAAGTGGAATTAGAGAGCCAATGTGGTGAGGTGACTTGACGAGTTGGTTCGTTGAGATGACATGGTGAGCTAACTTGGCGAGTCGACCTGGCGAGCGAACTTAAAGAGTCGACTTGGCAACGTGCTCGAGTCGACTTGGTGAGGCGACCTGGCGAGGCGAGATGGTAAGTCATCTTGGTGAGCCGGCTTGACGAGCTATGAGCAGACTTAAAGGGTGAATTCTTGATTTGGCAAAGACCACATGGTCAGATGACTTGGTGAGCCAACCTGGCTAGCAAAATTGGCAAGAAAACTTATAGAATCGACTTGCTGTCCCCAGCTAGGATTGCATGCCTGGGTCAACCCAACTTGGGTCACCCAACTTCGTCACCCCAGCCTCGGGCCACCCGACTGGGTCGCCAAAGTGGGTCGATGAGGGGAAATTTTTTTTTTAAAAAATCATGGGAGGCCCTGTATAGCAAAAAGCGGTAAATTTTGGGCATTACAAAATAAAATAAAAACAAGTTACCCGCTTTTGGATCACGCACAAGTTTCAGTTCACGTATTGCCGAGCCGACTCGAGGCGTTACGCCTACCTAGCCAGATTCGAGGTAGGGTAGCCGAAATGATCTGATTTGAGAATTTTCTTTATAAAAAGAGATCATGATAGGCCCCAGAAGGCAAAAAAGAATGAAATTTTGGGAGTTCAAAAAAAAATGTTACCCAGTTTTGGATCGCGCATAGGGCTCGGGTCACGTAGCATTGAGGTGCCCTGGGTGACATGATTTGATCGAAAATTTGATGGTGGCATGAGTCATGCAAAAACATTGGAGGCCATTAAGGCTCAAGGTGGGTCGGGTTGAAAACTTTGGGCATTAACCAAAAAGAAAAAGTTAACCGCTTTTGGAGATTTTTACGCGCTCGCAAAAATTTCAAACCCCACCCACCAGGAATTTGGCACTTGGGAGATTTTTTCGCCCTTGCGGAAATTTTCACAAAACCCCACCCGCCCGGAATGTGGCACTTGGGAGATTTTTCTGCCCCGGCAAAAATTGCAAAACCCCACCTACCGGGAATTCGGCACTTGGGAAATTTCTTCGCCCTCGTGGAAATTTTCAGAAAACCCCACCCGCTCAAAATTTGGCACCTGGGAGAGTTTTCTCGCCCTTGCGGAAAATTGCAAACCCCACCTACCCAAAATTTGGCACTTGGAAGATTTCCTCGCAGTCGCACTAATTGCTAACCCCACCCGTCGAGAATTTGGCACCTGAGAGATTGTTATGAGCTCGCAAGAAAAAACCTTGCAAACCCCACCCCCACCCAGAATTTGGCACTTGGGAGATTTTCTCGCCCTCATGCAAATTACAAACCCCACCCACCTCAGATTCAAAAAAGGTTTTACAAATCGAGGCGACAGAGGGCTGAATCTCAGTGGATCATGGTAGCAAGGCCACTCTGCCACTTACAATACCCCATCACTTATTTAAGTCGTCTGCAAAAGATTCTTCTTGCCGACCACTTGAAATTAATATCCAAGGTTTCTCCAACGGGCTAGTGCACCGATCGAAGATGGCCAATGATACGAGCCCCTAGGAGTGCAAGAGCACCCTACTACGGGTCACGATGCAGCTGGAGAGAGATATGCACCGCATCTAGCATGGATTCTGACTTAGAGGAATTCAATCATAATTTGACACATGGTAGCTTCGCACCACTGGCTTTTCAACAAAGCGCGATGACCAAATGTGTGAATCAACAATTCCTCTCATACTAAGTTGAATTACTATCATGGCGCGGATCATCAGTAGGGTAAAACTAGCCTGTCTCACGACGGTCTAAACCCAGCTCACGTTCCCTATTGGTGGGTGAACAATCCAACACTTGGTGAATTGTGCTTCACAATGATAGGAAGAGCCGACATCGAAGGATCAAAAAGCAATGTTGCTATGAATGCTTGGCTTCCACAAGCCAGTTATCCCTGTGGTAACTTTTCTAACACCTCTAGCTTCAAATTTTGAAAGTCTAAAGGATCGATAGGCCATGCTTTCATGGTTTGTATTCGTACTGAAAATCAAAATCAAATGAGCTTTTACCCTTTTGTTCCACACGAGATTTTTGTTCTCGTTGAGCTCATCTTAGGACAGCTGCATTATCTTTTAACAGATGTGCTGCCCCAACCAAACTCCCCACCTAACAATGTCTTCTGCCCGGATCGGTGCACCTAGACGCACCTTAAGGCCAAAAATAGGGGCATTGCCCACTTCAATCTTCAAAGTTCTCATTCAAATATTTGCTACTACCACCAAGATCTGCACCGAGGCCAGTCCACCTAGGCTCACGCCCAAGGTTTCGCAACAACCCCCGCGTCCTCCTACTCATCGAAGCCTGGCACTTGCCCTGACAGTCGAGTATAGGTTGTGTACTTCAGCACCATCCATTTTTGGGGCTAGTTGATTCGGCAGGTGAGTTGTTACACACTCCTTAGCAGATTTTGACTTCCATGACCA